>CM065398.1:23277500-23285000 GCA_033060915.1 Euryodendron excelsum
AGAAAAAATAGACTTTTATTAAGGTACTTGTAGTAATTATTACCAAGCCATTGTTGATATGCATGGTCTAAGCATCTATATGCTTACTCAACATTAGGAAGTCATTCTAAAAATTTTAGATAAAATTCCTGATACAACACTGAAAGCTCAAATGATTGAAAATTAACTAAAAAAAGTTATACAACAAGATAATATTCTTGATATCACTAATATGTATAGTATGTTTGAAGTTATGAAAAGACTTTAAAATTAAAAAGAAAACCTGTTACGTTACAGGATTTAAGAGCTGAAATTAATTAGTTAAAAGCAGAGATTAAATCTCTGAAAGATGACAATTTAAATTTTAATGGTAGAATTAATAATCTAGAATTAAGAAAACAGGTCTCTTCTAGTTTTGTCTTAAAGGTATAACCCTCTAGTTCTTCTATTCCTCAATATTTGGCTATCTTGAATGAAGTTACTTTTCAGAAGTGATTCATCGAGATTACTTTATTCGTTCATAACGAGTTATTAATTGAAAATCTCACTGCTTTGGTTGATAGTGGTGCAAATCTGAATTGTGTTTAAGAAGGGTTAATCCTAACGCAATATTTTGAGAAGATAAAGCATTATTTGACTTCTGCAAGTGGCAATAAGTTACAAATACAGTATAAAATTACTGATACTCATATATGTAATAAAGATATCTGTATTCCATTTACTTTTTTACTTGTAAAAAATTTAAACCACCATGTTATACTTGGTACTCCTTTTCTTCACAATATTATGCCTATTGAAAAAATAAATTCAACAGGTATTTATACAAATTCAAACAATCAATATATTGTTTTTCAGTTTATAACTAATTCTCAAACTAGTTTTTTGAATGAAGTCAAGAATATACTCATGGCTAAAGAACATCAAATTAATTTTTTAAAACAAGAAATTTTTGTTTGGACTATTACTGAATCCTTAACGAAATCAAAGATTCAAGATAAAATCAAATTGATTGAAAAGCAATTTCTTAGTGAAATTTGTAATGATCGTCCTAATGCTTTTTGGGACAGGAAGAGACATATTATCTCCCTCCCATATGAAGCTGATTTTACAGATCGACAGATACCAACAAGGACTCGTTCTTGTCAAATTAGTCAAGAGTACCTTGAGCTCTGTAAAAAGAAAATTGCTTCCTTACTTGAGAAAAATCTCATTAAAATCCTACTATCCTTGGAGTTGCACAGGATGTTATGTTTATAAAAATGCTAAAATTGAAGGGGTGTTCTACATTTAGTTATCAATTATAAACCCCTTAATAAGGTTTTAAAATGGATAAGGTATCCTATATGTAATAAAAAAGATTTACTTGATCGTCTTCATAAGACTCTTATCTTTTCTAAATTTGATTTAAAATTTGAATATTAGCAAATCCAGATTATTGAATCTGATAGATGCAAAATAGTGTTTTACTGTTCCCGTAAGGCATTACGAATGGAATGTTATATCTTTTGGTTTGAAAAATGCATCTTCTGAATTTCAAAATATAATGAATGATATTTTCATTCCATACACTAACTTCATTTTAGTTTATATTGATGATGTTCTCGTTTTTTCTCAAACTCTTGAGCAACATTTTCGTCATTTGAAAATTTTTTAAAAAATTATACTACACAATGGATTGATTATATCTGCCCTCAAAATGAAATTTTTTCAAACTACTGTTCGCTTTTTAGGGCATAATATCCATCGGGGACAAATTGTTCCGATTACTCAAAATATAGAGTTTGCTTCTACATTTTCTGATGAAATCTTAGACAGAACTCAATTGCAACAATTTTTAGGGAGTTTAAATTATATTAACCCCTATTATAAAGATCTTGTCAAAGATTCTACTATCTTATATGATAGATTGAAGATATTCTTTCTCTATGAACTCCAGATCATACTCTGGCTGTTCAAACAATCAAGGCTAAGGTTAAAAATCTTCATTGTTTAACTTTTGTTAATCCTGCATGGTTTAAAATTGTACAAACTGATACTACTCATATTGGCTATGGTGAAATTCTTACTTAGGTTATACCTGATACCAAAAAGAAAATCTTGATAAGATATGCTTCGGGTAAATGGACCCCAACACAGCGTAAATATGCTACTGTATAGAAAGAACTTCTTTCTATTGTTAAATGTATTTCTAAATTTCAAGATGATTTATTAAATCAAAAATTTGTGTTAAAAACATAATGCAAAGCTGTAAAATATATTTTTAGTAAAGATGTTAACCATGATGCATCTAAGCATATAATTGCTGTATGGCAAACACAATTATCTATATTTGATTTTGATATAGATTATATCAAAGGAAAAAATAATTTTCTTCCTGATTTCCTAACTTGTGAATTCTTGTAGGAATGAATTTGTATGATTGTGGTAAAGGAAGGAAAAATAACCCCAACTGAGGACGAGGAAAGGGAAATACCCCCACGAAAGGTCGTGACTATATCCACAAGGCTTCTACATCAGACACTACGCTAGACAAAATTGCAGTTATACATGTGATTGATCTTCTTTATAAGAAAGTTTAACAATTAATTGAACAAGTGCGCCAAAAAAGTGGTTCTCAACAAGGTAATACCCAAATTGAAGCATCATATACTTAAATAGTGGAATCTCTATTACATTAAGTGGCTCCTATTATGTAGCCATTTACAAATCATATTATGTATATTGAACCTATTGATATTCAATGGGAAAAAGATCCAAGGTATCTTATGGATAAATATTTTCAAACTTTTTTTTATCCCTTTGGAAGTCAAAAATTCCGCAAAGTCATGCAAAAAATTTTAGAAATGAAAATCATGTGAATTTACAAATTTTTATTCAAATATGACGACCAAAGAGAGTCCTATCAATTTTTCAAAATGTTATATCAAAAAGATTATTTTCCCTTATGAATGGGGATTAGTTCCTTATAATGAGAAAAGTTTTCTTTTAGGTTATATTCACCATTATTGTAATTATTGGAATTATATTCAAATTTTTACATGGACTTTTTATTATGATCACCCAAAAAGAAAACATTGGTGGTGGATTAAATTGTCCCCACAAATTTATAAAAAATGATTTCCTCAATGGTTTCATGTTTGGTGAAAAAAATTTGATACACTGCATACCATCTTACCTCATGTTCTTCAAGAACAATTGGGCCTTTGGGCTACATATTCACCTCAGATCGATAGTATGGATCTAGCCCATTACATTGAAAGATCCAATCTTATACACTTCTTTACTAAATTTGGGATATCCTAGATTTGAAAATGGACTCCTATTATCAAGAAGGACCAAGATAATATTCTTTGTCTCTATCGCCAATTCTATATTGGATGGTGGTCCTAAATTGATAAAGATTTGGACGAGACTGTAGCAGGAATCACTGCCATCATCAAGAATTATCAGCAAGAATATTAGTTCCAGAGAACCCAATCTTATTTTCTTCCTCCAATAAATTGGATTCCATGAAATATGCATTAAAAATGAAAAATCCTCTCCTAAAGGAGAAAGAATTGATATATAAATGCATGTGCTAATAAAAGGGTGAATTTTTAGCCACCTTCAAATCTGACTCAGAATCTGAGACTGATGACGACATGCACTTTCAATCCTCTCAGCACACCTATCTAGCAGGTAAATCACAAAACTCTTACGAAGATGAACTTGACGCGGATCCTACACCGTCAACAGAGGATCTTTGTTATGCTATGCTCGAAATACTAGTCAAGATAAAGTCAAGAAGACCTCGCTCTCATGCCTCTTCGGATAAGGATAATGACGACAAAATGTAGTCATCCCATGTGGAGAAATCTCTTCACTTTCCAACTATTTCCTAAACAACAAGAAGTCATCTTGCTTTTGCCGCAAATGGACAATCGACTCCACCAACTATTGGACCCAACATTGGACCCAACACCATTATGCGTCTACTTTATATTAAAGCAACATTTGTCCTTTTTGTAAAGTTATTTTGTCTTTATCTCTGGACTTGTAATTGTTATTTTGAAATCTAAAACAATTTCTTTTTTTTTTTCTTTTTCTATATAAGGGATCATTCACCTATTGTTGAAGGCACCACACAATTTTCTTGCTATCTTTCTTGTGAATATACTTTGAATTTTTCTCCATTTCTACTATATTTTGGTAAGCTTCATCTTGTGTGTCTTCTTGTTCTCATTGCTTGTACATTGTTTATGTTTGTGTATCTGGGCGATTTGGTATCAAAACCATGACTAAACGTCGAACATCTCTTTCAATTTTAGTATTTTTATAAATATAAAATCCTATGTAACTCCAAAGAGAGTAGAATTTTCTAATGAGTTTTTTCTCAAGTAAGGAAACAATTTCCTTTTTGCACATGTTATTCTTACTCAGGTTAGTCATATTGCTACTCAGGTTATGGTGGAATTTAACAGCGTCCTTAGATCGGTGTCAACGTCATTAACTTGCCCAAATAAGTGTGCCTAATGGTTGTTGAAAAAAATGACATTTCCCCTCGTTTAATTTTCAATATATCAATTAATCTCACTTAGTTTAGTTAATTACAAGTCGCATTAATTACTTAGAATTAAATTTAACAAAAATTTTCTAAAGTATCGTTATATTAAATGAAATTGATTAAGCTACTTCCTTAGATTAATTGAATATGTTTGAGCCATGAAAATTTAAACTTTATTCAATTATAAAAATTCCTAATCAAACATAGGCACTTATGCAAATTTGACTTCACTAAGCAATTCAGGTTATATACAAATTATAGTTTATACATCATTAAGACTATATTTGGTATAAGGGAATGGAAATGAATGGAATGAGAATGAGAATGGAATGGAATAGAATAGAATAGTCATTCGCATTCCCTTGTTTGGTAAAACTAATAAATAATGCTAGAATGGAATGGAATGACGTTTGTGTATGATATGAAAATTTAATATTATGTCTATATAATATATTAGTAATATATATTCTTTAATCATTAAATATTATTAAGCATTTGTAATTGCGGCGGCAGCGGTAGCGGTGGTTTAATTATTAAATATTTTTATAAATTTTTAACTTTTTAAATTTTTTAAATTTACAAATTTTTTTATTTTTTAAATAAAAAAATAATTACTAAACATGTTTTATATTTTTTTTAAAAGAAATTTGACAATAAAAATCTTACTAAATTTTATTTTATGTTGTTTCATGTGGGAATAGAATAATCATTTTCACTCTTAAAATAGGGAATGGTCATTCCAACAAAATGTGAGAATGATCATTTTATGAGAATAATCATTCCACCTTTAAATAGTAGTACCAAACAAGAGAAAGAGAATGAAATTGAAAATGATTATTTCATTCCCTTTTACCAAACATAGCATAAGTACATATAAATCGAAAAATAAAATTCTTTTCTTTTAAGCTTCATTTGGTAGAGATTAAATTTAACTTTGTTTATTTTTTTTTTATTTATGAGAAAAAAAAAGTTGGATTTTCTTTTTTTATTTATATTTTTATAAGCTAAGATAAGTATAAAAAAAAAACAAAAAAAAATTTCGGACGTAACTTGTTTTTGGCAAATTCAAACATAACTTGCTTGTTAGTCCCTTGAAGTTGAACAAGGAATAACAGTTTATTCTGTCGCGCAACCCAACCCTTGGATTGGTTACTTTTTGGGCCGCGTTCCAGTGACGACTTTCCTAAAGCTATATCCGTAAATTCGGTTAAACCGAAGTTACACTTCACGATGGACTCCTGTTGAAGAGAGCGTAACCACTCTCGTCGCCGTTCACTCTGTCTCTCTCTACAATGTCTCCTTATACGTTTCTTGATGAGATTTTCTTCGTTCTTTAGTTGAAAAAACCTCCACAAAAAACCAAAAAAGCCAAGACTAAAAAGCTTAAAAAAAAACTAATCCAAACTAAAACTAAAAGCAATTTATCCACCTACGTAAATTTTCGCCAATTAAAAATAGCCATGTGTTCTATAAATCAAATAGCCACGTAAATCAAATAGAACCATGTGTCTTATGTACTACTGTCAGAACTTGTAAGAATGTACAAATCATATGCGGTCACATGTCAAAATATACAATTTTTAAGTAACAAGTTTTAACTAATTCAAATTGTGTCACTTGTTACATGGGACTCACAAGGAAAAAGACAAATATTTTATCCAATTAAAATTAGACACGTATCTATAAATATCTTTATTGAATTTTTTTTAAATTAAAGAGAGATAATTATTATAAAGTAATTAAAGATACTCAATATTGTTTGAACCCACTATAAATAGAAAGTAACCTTTTAAAGAGAAGAACATACACAGAATACAAGATTTTTGTCTATAACAAGAAATAGAGAACTTTGCAGATCAAACATTAGAAGTCCTGGAGAACTTTATCCTTCAATCATCTTCGTCACATAAATTGGAGAAGAATCTACTATTTAATTTGGGATTAAGCTTGAAGCTCTCGAGTCAATGTTTTAGAAGAGAATAATTAAATGATTAATTTTTTTGATTAGAAATTGCTTCAAAGATTGTAATATGCTTATTCAAAAGCAATAAAATTCAATTTGCTATCTTATTATTTTTAGACAAGAATTTTGTGTGCACAACTATTATTTTCCATTTTTCTATTCAAAAATCTCATAAATAAAGATTTGCAAATAACAATAGGTGGATTAGATTTTTCATGAAAACGCATAAACAACACTACTTGGGTGCACATCACATGCACCTACGTGTATGTCATCTTTCACTAAATAAGTGAGATTAAAATTAATTAATCAAACTTTAAGCTAAATAATCTAAATTACTAGCTAATTACACTTAACATGACTTGATCTCAATTAGTTTAGTTAATTACAAGTAGCATGAATTACTTAGAGTTAACTTTAACAAAAATGTTCTAAAATATTGTTAATATTAAATAAAATTGATTAAGCTACTTCCTTAGATCAATCGAATATATCTGAGACGTGATTAAGCTACTTCCTATGGTCTTGTTTCCTTTATAATTTCTCATCAAACCAAACGAAAAGAATAAAATTATTTTCTGTTAATTTCAATTATTTCCAACACTAGAAAGGAATTTTCTTAAGATATTTTCCTTTCCTTTCGTATTTTGGAATCTCTGATGCCATTGAAGAGCGTATCGAAGCTTTGGTATTCAGTTATCTCGGATCCTCTGTTCGTTAAGGAGCATCAAATTTGTTCCCGTACTCGATCAGGCGGCAGCGGCCTCCTCATCACCTTCCCGACGCCACCTACTCGGAACAACACTTCTTCTTGGCAACCCACAGGGGCAAATCGGTTTCCCACCAGCTAAAATTGCCCCTTTCGGAATACGATTCAGTCACGGAAGTCATCGATGGCCTAGTTTGCTTCTACGCCAACGATCGAGTCTCGATCTGCAATGTCTCTACCCATGATATCTTGAGTCTTCCTGCATCGAGTTTTCAAGCAGAGGGCACGCCCCATTACTATTTCGGA
>CM065398.1:23290000-23327500 GCA_033060915.1 Euryodendron excelsum
TTCAAGTTCAATTGAATCTAAACAAACAATCAATTATTGACGCCCACAGCCACAGGCACTCCATGCCCCCACGGTCCTACCCACCCTTTCTAATGATTCAAGTCCCCAAAGACAAAAGTGCTTTGTCATAAATAAAGTTAAGTAATCAAACTCCTACTGCCTGCCACGATAATACCATAGCCCTGCTTTTTAATATCTAATCAAAACTTTATCACTCTACTTGCATAAAAAGGGGACTCAAATTATTCAACTGATTGTCAAGGGGATCCAAATTCAAAGCATCAGCCTCATAACTCAATAAAAGAGGAGAAAAGTACATGAACATGAATCTATCAGTTTTATAAGATTTCACTAATTTATGCACATACCAGCTGCAAGCTTGCAGATCGACAGATCGCAGATGTCGACTATGTTGCCTTCCCCGTCGCTTACATATTAGAGAGAGAGAGAGAGAGAGAGAGTGAGTGAGGCTGCGTTTGATACAGCTTATGGGTTGGCTTTTTTATAAACTTATAAGCAAAAAAGCCAACAAAAGTTGAGTTTTTAAATTTTTTGTTTATTTTTATCTAAACTAATATCAAAAAAACAAAAAAACTAGAAAAACTTGATTTTTTTTACTAGCAAGCTTAAAAAAAACTTGGTTTTTAAGCCCTACCAAACATGCACTGAGTTTAATTGACAGAAACTAAAAAAACGATGATATTATTTGGGTTGAGTCAGGTACGATTGGGTATTGGGTCGGGATAAATCTGTATATAATCGTCGAGATAAATCCGTATATCATTAGATTGGGTAATTGGGTAGGGGCAAAAAAAAAAATTTCTTTTTTAAAATTTCAGTGGCAGTGGTCGCTGCCACTCGGCCCTTAATAGATCCACCGCTGCGTCGCCACCAACGACCCCGTTATAGAAGTACCGATGATGACGCCAGAGGTACTCTAAGTCCACGTCATCGCGACCTGAACTAGTGATGGGTCACATGACGATACAAATTTCCTATTGGATGAGACTAGACACTCACCGCCGTTTCGATACTCTGGGGCTTCAGCGAACTGGAACAATTTCTCAAAATCTTGACTCCACCCCGTCGCCGTTCTTCGAAAAAGAATGATTATCTCGAGATACATCAACGGCCATAGGCCAAGAAAAGCAAGAAAAACAACGGCAAATGAGGAGAGAGAGAGGACAAAATGAGAGAGAGAGAGAGAGAGACCGGCTTATATGTATCTCAGTTGCGTTTTTACTTTGACTGAAAAATGCATGCGGTCAAATCAATTTCAAGTGTTCTCTATTTCAAATATTTTATCTACTCTTTTATGAATCAAATCAGTTTTTTTAAGTGTTTTTCACTTTTTAATTTTTTAATATTTTATTGAAGCATTAAATTAATTATATATATGTATATATAACTTAATCAAATATACACATATATATATATATATATATGTTTACAGCTCTTTTTCAAAGGCCAAAGTGCTTGCTGCACGCCACTGACATTGAGTGCGGCTTGGCTTGTGCATTTTTCGATAGAGCAAGATTACACATACCATAAAGTGTATCAAAATATTTACACTTTGATAAAAAATAACATCATTTTAATTAGGGTGTAAAAAATTTTAGCTTTTAAATTTTTTTTTTGTTTACACTTTGACCAAAACTACGTTGTTTTAGTCAAAGTGTAAACATTTTGATACATTTTGCCGTTAGCGTAGACTTTCTCTTTTTGAAATGACTCCATTGAATGATTACAAGAGTAAAAAAAAATTCAAAAAAAACAAAAAAAGTGATTCATAAATTGCGATCAAGATATCTCCACCACGTCACTTTATTAGACTCATGTACTTCGTGAAAAACCCAAACCCATTACACAAGTCCCAAAATTCTCTTTCTCGCCGAAGTTATATCTTTCTCTCGCTCGCCGGAGGTATAGCTTAATTTATGGTCTGCTAATGCACCATATTTTCTTTAGAGAATTGTCAGTTGTATTGACCAGAAAATAGGCCGAGAATAGAAGCTTGACTGTACAGTCGTCGAAACGGTATATCTCAAACCAACTTTATGGCCGGTACGAAATTGTTGGTTGCAGAAGATGGTTGCCATCTTCAATGGTGAGTCGATGAGAACGAGAGCGTTAACGGGATGGAATCACTTCCCCTTCCCCGACCCTAACCTGATCGGGGGCTATAAATATACTCCCGAACCCAAACCCGATTCCGAAAAGGCTACTCCAAACCCGCCCCTTTAGGGTCGGTTCGGGTCGGAGGACTGAATTTTCGGGTATTTTTGCCATCCCTATTCACGCGTTTATATCACAGGCATTCTCAACTAAACATCCCTAAATTTGATGATTATGTAATTTAATGGTTGACTAAAACCTCTAAAAGATATTCATGCCCATACTCAATTTTGTCCCACCAGTGATCTATCTAATAATAAGTTAGCTTTTGTGTAGTCTATATAAATTGTTGCATATTCTTTTTGGACAAGCTCTTTCATATATGACCCTACAAGAATCTTAATTATGAGTAAAGAACTTTAACACAGCAGAAATTAACTTGACTAATTTTTCTGCTCCTAGCAAAACACCCATTATTGTGTTAAATTTTCTGGGATGAAGATACATCAGATTGTTTGGTAATTGTGAACTTCGCTAGAAAATTTGCTTCTATATGATCCAGGAAGGGTGATTTATGTTATATAGACTGAAAGGGATATGCTGGCAAGGGGTAGGTGAATTAGGTTGAGATGGTGAGCAATACATATTGATTGGCGAGTTATATTCCTCCTAATAGATTAGTTGGGAAGCAAGATGTCATTGATGTTGAATTTTCTAGTAGGGTAAAACTGCACGATCCTTTTCACCCTTTCCCTTTCCCTTTCTCATCTGTTTCTGTTAAATTCCATTACAGGTTGCTTGTCAATGTGACTCTTCATTATCTGTTTACTTGGTTACACAGTTATCTAAATATGCTGCAGCTACAAAACACATGTTTACTAAGAGACACAATTTACTCCATGATGGTTTTGTTACTTTCTTTGGATAAGTTTCTTCAATTTGCAACCTGATAATAGTTTGGTAGTGCCTGTTCTCGATTAAAATGAATGATTTTACTTGTCATAGTCTTCTGCAGGAACCTTTCAAGTCCTTAACTCTTATATGGGCCATCCATGACAGAACACTTGCGAGTCGTTTGAGACAATACGCGTCAAGTGGCCAGTTTGAGCTTGCAAATGATTGGAAAAAAACTATAAACCGTGCTATGTTGTGGTCTTCCCAAACTATGCCCTGCAGGTAGTTCTCATTAGACAAGTCCCATGTCCATTTTGCTAGTGCTTTGTCAAGACATGGTGTCCATAAGAAGGGGCCAAGGCCAATACGAACATAACTATTAATGCAAAAGTATCCCTAGAAAAAAGGTGCATGCATTGATATTTCCTTGTGAATTGGCATGATTGGATATATACAATTTTTTTAAATCGAGTACTGTTCCAATCAAGAGTATGGTGAACAATCCAAAAGGAAATAAAGAGTGATACGTAAATTTGGCGATTACCATCCGATCACGTCCACTTCTTGTCAAGGAAAATGCTACTCATATGTTGCCTGAGCTTGTTTCAGCTCCTAATCATGTTCATAATACTGCTAGTTGACTTAGTAGTCATGCTTTATGCGTAAGTCGGTTTTGAAGTCTAGTTGTTGGGTCTCTATCTATGCTTTTGCAGATGTTTACTCTGGATGTGATTCTGGAAACTACTCTGTTATTCTGTGTTCTCCTGCTCAAGCATGGGAAGCAGACAATTTTATGGTTTCATACAAAGACAATCTACGTGTAAAGGTGGATTACCCGGCCTGATGACTTTGTTATCGTGATTGTGGGAAGTCAGTTTTTGTACAGAGGTTTGTGGCTGGAGCATGCCTTCGTTGTAAAGGCTTTATTACCACTTTTTGCAGACTTTCCACCTGATAACAATTCAAATTCTCATCTTAAAATCATTGTCTTAAGTGGGGATTCAACCAGCAATTATAGTGGAGGTAAAGCTTCGTCTAATATATTCAGGTCTTTGGTTCGATTCTTTTTGGACTTTATTTTTGTACTTCCTTCTTGGTTCACCCTGGTTTAATATATATGTTTTCCCCATTGGCCATTGCTCTAACCTGAGAAACCCAAGGAACATTGTGAGGCACCTTGCTGTTGATGAAGTCATAGACAGTGTTCTAATAATCCTTCCTTGAATATTAATCTTTTCCAGAGACTTGGATAAAAGCCCTGTGCTTTGGGAAGCCAATCATAGACCCAGATTTCTCCATGACCAGGAAATACGTATGCTTCTAAATGTTGCTTTCTCATTTCCATATGCATGTCAATGAGTTAGTTTGGATTTTTATTAGAGCTAATAAAAGTCTATAGTGCGAAATTTCATCTCACTAAAATGTTATCATTATCATTTTTTTTGCTATTCATCTCCTTCAGACCTATATTCTGTAAGACTGTAAATTGAGTAATGCCATTAATGGAAGCCTTGACCAAGCCTCTTTGTGGCTTTATTCTTAAAGGCATAACATTCCCTAATGAATCTGTTTATCTCTTAGTCCATCATTTCTTGTCTTTCCAGTTACCATCCATCCTAATTAACATTCTCTGAGTATGCTCAATTATATCAAGTGACTTCTATTATGTTGCCATTTACTGATCATATTCTGTATCTTGAATCTATTGATATTCAATGAAAAAAAAGATCCATTGTATCTCATGGATAAATATTTTCAATTTTTTTTTATCCCTTCGAAAGTCAAAAATTTTGCACGGTCATGAAATTTTTTTTTAGAAATGACTGAATCCTGTGAATTTATAAATTTTTATTTAAATATAACGATCAAAGTGGGTCCTATCAAAATTTTAAAATGTTATATCAAAAAGATTATTCTCCCTCATAAATAGGAATTAGTTTCTCATAATGATAAAATTTTTCTTTTAGGCGATATTCGCCATTCTTGTAATTATTGAAATTATATCCAAGTTTTTACATGGGCTTTTTATTATGAAAATCCAAAAAGAAAACATTCGTGGTGGATTAAATTATCTCCACAAATTTATAAAAAAATATTTTCTCAAAAAGGATTTTCTCAATGGTTTTATATTTGGCAAAACAAAATTGGTCTATTGCATATCATTTTACCCAATGTTCTTCAAGAACAATTGGGCATTTGAGCGAATAAGGTAGCCTTAGCTTTCTTAAGGGGAGATTTAGACTCTTGAAGTTTCAGAGTTGAAATCTTCGTGTGTAATTGCTTTGGTTTATTATCTAGATGTAACAATTGTTGATCAATTGTTTGTAAATATAAATTTGTATGATTATTTTATTTAAAACTTTGATTAAGCTCTTTCATAGTAATATGCACGAATTCAATCACAGAAGGTTTAACATAAGCATTGGCCTCTAGAACTTGAGAAGTTACAGAACTAGTGACTTTGATAGGTTCAGTAGAGAAAAAAATAGAATGAATAATAGATCTAGTATGTGTTGTCCAGACTTTTGCTTCAAACACATTAATATAATAAGTTTCAACATAATATTGGAGAAATCATGGAACAAAATGTTCTAATTGTTGAGTATTACTCAAATGATTAAAATATTGTGTTTTATAATTTTCTAAATAAGTAGAACTGAAACTAGAAAAATATCAATCACAGAAAGGTTTATAAGAGGGTTGGAACAATTCCTTGTTAAGGATTGCTCTTGTTTGGCTGCTTGGACTTAAATCAATTAAAGAAGAAAATTCATTTCAGAAGCAGTAGGTATTTCTACTGAAGACTTGGGGATTCCATAAGGAATCTATTGGTCAGATATTCTGACAGACTCAATATCATCAGAAAGTTTAGAAGTAAAAACTCTAGACGTTCCTAAAAGAGAAATTTTATAAGGAGAAATCATAGATCTAGTAGAAGAAGATCGTGACAAAGATCCCAATCTAGATCCTTGAGAAGATCCAAAGGTAAATTTGACCTCGATATCTCCTTCAGGAGTTTGGATAATCTGATCCAACTCTTCTTGAATCCGGGGAGCAGGTGGAATAGCTTGTTGAAACTGCCATGTGTTTGGGAATTGAATTTCATCCCAAGTAATATAACGATTAGTAGCTATATTAGAGCTAAGAATATTAGATTCAAGCACAACCGTATTACCTGAAGTACTCAATAACTTACAATTAGGTGTAAGTATGTGAAGAACTTTAAAATAAATTCGATAACTGAGACACAATGGCTTAGATCCAGGTTTAAAATTATAACCATGGAGTTTGGTATTCAAACTCGCAGCATCCAACAGATTAGTATCCGTTAGAGATAATTGGAGATTATGGTATACATTAAAAGATACTGGTCCATGTGCAACACTAGATTGCATAATTCCCATTAGGAAAAATTTCCAATCGAGACATCTAGCATCTCGAAGGACTGCTAAAAAACTAGCTGGTAAACCACTTAAAGTAAGGGGTTTAAAAGCAATCTGTATAAGGCCTATGTGTATAAAATTATACTTACTTTGATAGCGTATAATATCTAGATTGTCCAATAGTTGGATAGTTTGTTCCTTAGAATGCTGACTAGTAGTTTGTTCTACAGTTTTAACGGTCTTTAAGCCATACAAAGTTACAGTTATACCTGTGAAGATCCTCTTTATGAAAAAGTTCAACAATTAATTGAATAAGAGCGCCAAAAAAGTAGTTCTCAACAAGGTAATACCCAAATTAAAGCATTATAGGCTCAAATGGTGGAATCTCCATCACATCAAATGGCTCATATTATGTTGCCATTTATAGATCATATTCTGTATCTTGAACCTATTGATATTCAATGAAAAAAAGATCTATGGTATCTCATAGATAAATATTTTTGAACTTTTTCTTATTCCTTTGGAAGTCAAAAATTTCACATAATCATGCAAATTTTTTTAGAAATGACTGAATCTTGTGAATTTACAAATTTTTATTCAAATATAATGACCAAAGTGGGGCCTATCAATTTTTTAAAATGTTATATCAAAAAGATTATTCTACCTCATAAATGGGAATTAGTTCCTCATAATGAGAAAACTTTTCTTTTAGGTGATACTCGCTATTCTTGTAATTATTGGAATTATATTCAAGCTTTTACATGGGCTTTTTATTATGAAACCCCAAAAAGAAAACATTTGTGGTGGATTAAATTGTCCCCACAAATTTATAAAAAAGGATTTTCGTAATGGTTTCATGTGTTGGCCCAAGTAGGTAACGCAAGAGGGGAGGTGAATTGGGTTTTTATAACCTTAATTAATAATCACAGATTAACAAATTAAGCCAATGGAACAATAACACAATATAAGATATATATGCAGGCAACTTATATATGTGTAGTGAATGAAAAACAAAGCAGAAAATAAAGGTTAGAGACAAACAGATTCTACAGAGGTTTGACCAATCCTTGCCTACGTTCTCTCTTCCTCGATCCTCTTAAATGTATTTTATTATGTAAAATTCCCTTACACAGTTTCTGATTTTACTTCAAGTGCCTAGCTCACTCTTACAAGAGCACTTTCCCAAGCTCTCAAAATTTTGAGTGATTTTGTACAAATTTCACTCAAACTTATAAGTGTTTTTTCCAAGCAACACTCAAACTTACAAGTGTTTTTCTCAAGAACACTCAAGCTCAAAAGTTTACAAGTCCACCCAAATGTAATGGATGTAGGTTATACAATGGGTAACTCTCTCTCAAAGAGTTGATAAACAAATTTCAACTCACACAAGAGTCCCTCAAATAAATAAAAATAGAGTATAAGATGTAGAAGATGAAATCTCACTTCTAACACTTGATCTTGTGTTCTTCTTTCACGTATATGTGTTGGGGATCTTCTATATATAGCCTTGGGTTGATTATAGCCGTTGAAGGTAACAGAGGTTCCATTTGATGCAAAAATGATAGAGTATAACGTTCAGAAATATTACCGTTACAGTGGCATGTGTCGACCCTTAGGCTGTTCTATAAGTAGTCTGCCTCCATATATCGACTCTTGAGAATTCAAATATAGACTCCTTCAAGTTTTAGCATATATCTCCAAGGCACTGTCTCAATGCGTCGACTCTTTTGGGCTCATGTGTCGACTCCTTTAATGCTTTTTTAAAGTCGTGTAATCTGTCTCAATGTGTCGACACTTATGGGTTCATGTGTCGACTCTTTGAGGGACATATCAAGGTCGTGTACTTTGCTTTCATGTGTCGACTCTTGTAATCTCATGTGTCGACTCTTTGAGGGATTTCTTTAAAGTCATATACTCTGTCTTCATGTGTTAACTCCTACAATCTCATGTGTCGACTCTTCTGATGATTCATCGAAGTCATGCTCATTGTCTCCATGTGTCGACTCTTGCTGGTTTATGTGTCAACACCTGATGAGCTAAGTGTCGACTCCTGTCAATTCCATAGGCTTCTTTTTTCAAGACTTTTTGAACCTTTTTCAAAGTCTTCAAGCTCTTCAAGGATCATCCAAATAAGATTTTTAAGGCTTGAAATGACTTTTTCAAAGCATGTTGATCTTAAGAACACCTTCAATCTCTTCGAGATAAAATTAATTCACTTTTGATTACATGTAGAGTTCTTCAGTCAACATCACTTCTTCCATTGATCTAAGTCTTTTTCAAAATCTTCAAGAGAGCTTCTAAGACTTGAGATCTCTTCTCTTCAACTGATCTTTTATGCTTCTTTGAACATCTTCAATCTTTTTATTTGATCTTTATTAACTTGATTCCTTCTTAAGATTCTTTAATCAATATAACTTCTTTCATCTATTCAAGACTTCAACATAATCTTCAATGAAGTTTTCAAGTCTTGTAATTTCTTACCAATAGGTCTTCATTACCTTTGAATATCTTCAATCTCTAAGATGAACTTGTTGAATATGTCAACCCATCATGCTCTTCAACCTTTGATTCTTCTTGACAAGCTTTTCAATACAAGTTCTTTAATATTTTTCAATGTGATAAGCTACAAGTCATAAACTTATTGAAATAGAAACTTGCTCTCCCTTTCTTTTGTGCTTTATGCCTCAATGCATTTTTTAAATTCAGAGCAAAATAATAAACCATCTTAGAGGTTCATAGCATGCATGATGCTTTAGTATATTGATATGGCCATAAGGATCGAGGGTCTTCATAATGAATAAGTTGGCCATGGATGTTGCCAAACATATGCATATCCAGACTTTATCGCTTCTTTAGGTGTCACTAATCTAATTAAGGTTCTGGCACTAACAAATTTGACTTGTTCTTCCTGAAACTTTGCATGTGCCCTTCATGATATCGGCACTCTTATGAGGTGCTGACAAGATCTTTCATTTTACTGACCAGTCACCATTCCTGTTTGCACTTCAGTCTTCAAAAATTGATTCCATCTCAACTTGAAAACTCTTCAAATGATCTTGTTGAGTCTTTGAATAACTTCTTGAATCTCTATAAGATCTTTAGTCTATTTAAATCCTTCTTTTCAATACTTGTTGAACTTTTTGAGTACCTTCCATATCTTCGAGAATAAGATTACCTAAGTAATCTTTTTGTTGAATACTCAACTGATCAGCTCAATTATTTTCTTATTATCAAATTATTCTAATATATACACTCAATTGAAATTATTAGATAATAACCACATAGTTTTGTTATCATCAAAATCAACATAGAAATTAGCCTTGAGTCAACATCATGTTTGGTCGAAAAATTTTAGTCCACTGCATATCTTACCCGATGTTCTTCAAGAACAATTGGGCCTTTGGGCTACATATTCGCCTCAGATCAATAGTATGGATCCAGCCTATTATATTAAAGGATCTAATCTTATGCACTTTTTCACTGAATTCGGGATACCCTAGATTTGAAAATAGACTCCTATTGTCAAGAAGGACTAAGATAATATTGTTTGTCTCTATCGCCAATTCTATGTTGGATGGTGACCCAAAATGGATAAAGATTTGGATGAGACTGTAGCAAGAATCACTGCCATCCTCAAGGATTATCAACAAGAATATGAGTTCCAGAGAACCCAATCTTATCCTTCTTCTTCTAATAAATTGGATTTCATGAAATATGTATTAAAAATGAAAAATCCTTTCCTGAAAGAGAAAGAATTGATGTATGAATGCATGCACCAATTAAAGGGTAAAGTTTTAGCCATTTTCAAATCTGACCCAGAATCTGAGACTGATGAGGTCATGCACTCTCAATCCTCCCATCACACTTGTCTAGCAAACGAATCATAGAATCCTAATGAGGATGAACCTAACACGGATCTTACACTGTCAACAGATGATCTTTTTGATGCTATGCTCGAAATGTTAGCCAAGAAAAAATTAAGAAGACCTCGCTCTCATGCCTCTTCGGATAAGGATAAGGACGACAAAAAGTAGCCGTCCCGTGTGAAGAATTCTCTTTACTTTCTAACTGTCTCCTAGACGACAAGAAGGCATCTTGCTTTTGACATAAATGGACAACCGACTCCACCAACTGCTGGACCTGCCACCATTATGTGTCAACTTTTTATTTTTATTTTTGTAAAGTTATTTTGTCTTTGTCTCTGGACTTGTAATTGTTATTTTGAAATTCGAAACAGTTTGTTTTTCTTTTTCTATACAAGGGATCTTTCACCCATTGTTGAAGGCACCACACAATTTCTTGCTATCTCTCTTGTGAATATACTCTGAGTTTTTCTCTATTTCTACTGTATTTTGGTAAGCTTCATCTTATGTGTCTTCTTGTATATTGTTTGTATTTGTGTACCTAGGCAATTTTGTATCAAAGTCATGACTATGTTCATGGTAGCGTAAATTAATGTATGTAATTCTAAGTATAAAAGTTTTATATACTGTTTATATGAAATTTTGTCATTATTTCTCTTCTTCTCTATTGCTTAAGCAAGTGGTACAGTACCCAAGTCACGCTTGGTTTTATTATCCCTTTGATACCCGAGGATAGGGTTTTGGAATTTTTGTTCCTGTAAGTCATTGACAAATATGCTTGCTTGATCAATGGATGGTAGCTTAGAAACACTAGTAATCTCTCATATTTTTAGTATATAAATATTTTATACAAGGAATTACGTACTCCTTTATCCATGATGTATCATTTTCATCGTGCATCTTCTTCTAAGAAGATAATTAACGGTGTTGAGGTAAATGAATACCCAAACCAATTAGATATTCTTAATAAGTGGGTTATACCAACTGTCAAACCCTCTACCATCTATAAGATAGGTACTTTTGAATTAACAGGCTTAAAAACCGTTAAAACTGTAGAATAGATTATTAGTCTACATTCTGAGGAATAAACTATCCAACTATTGGATAGTCTAGATATTATATGCTATCAAAGTAAGTATTATTTTATACACGTAGGCCTTATACAGGTTGCTTTTAAACCCCTTACCTTAAGTGGTTTACCAGCTAGTTTTTTAGCAATCCTTCGAGATGCTAGATGTCTCGATTGGAAATCTTCCGTAATGGAAATCATGCAATCTAGTTTGCATATGGACCAATATATTTTAATGTATATCCTAATCTCCAATTATCTCTAACGGATACTAATTTGTTGGATGCTACGAGCTTGAATACCAAACTTCATAGTTATAATTTTAAACCCAGATCTGAGCCATCATGTCTCAGTTATCGAATTTATTTTAAAGTTCTTCAAACACTTACACCTAATTGTAAGGTTGTGGTTGAATCTAACCTTGTTAGCTCTAATATAGCTACTAATCGTTAGATTACCTAGGATGAAATTCAATTTCCAGACACATGGTAGTTTCAACAAGCTGTTCCACCTGTTCCCTTGATTCAGGAAGAGTTGGATCGGATCATCCAAACTCCTGAAGAAGATATCGAGGTTAGATTTACCTCTGGATCTTCTCGAGGATCTATATCGGGATCTTTATCACAATCTTCTTCTACTAGATTTATGATTTCTCTTTATAAGATTTTTCTTCCAAGAACGCCTAGAGTTTCTACCTCTAAACTTCCTAATAATATTGAATCTGTCAGAATATCTAGCCAACAGATTCCTTATGGAATCCCTAAGTCTTCAGTAGAAATATCTACTGCTTTTGAAATGGATTTTTGTCTTTCATGGATTTAAGTCTAGGAAGCCAAATAAGAGCAATCCTTAATAAAGAATTTTTCCAATCCTATTATAAAAATTTCTGTGATTGGTATTTTTCTAGTTTCAGTTCTACTAATTTAGAAGATTGTAAAACTCAATATTTTGATCATTTGAGTAATATTCAACAATCAGAACATTTTGTTCCATGATTTCTTCAATATTATGTTGAAACTCATTATATTAATGTACTTGAAGAAAAAGTTTGGACAACAAATACTGGATCTGTTATCCATTCTATTTTTCCCCCTACCAAACCTATTAAAGTCACTAGTTCTGTAACTTCTCAAGTTCTAGAGGTCAATGCTTATGTTAAACCTTCTGTTATTGAACTCGTACATATTACTATGAAAGAACTAAATCAAGCTTTTAAACAAAATAATTACACAAATTTATATTTACAAATAATTGGTCAACAATTGTTACATCTAGATAATAAACTAGATCAATTACACACGAAGATTTCAATTCTGAAGCTTCAAGAGTCTAAATCTCCCCTTAAGGAAACTAAGGCTACCTTACAACCCTTTCTGGAGGTCAAAGGATTCAAATTAGAATCCATAGATGAATTTATTTCTATCTCAGAAGATAAATTAAAATATTTTAAGATTTCTACCCTTTCTACTAAATCAGATAGCATCTGATCAAGATATTTTGGATCAAGAAAATCATATTAATACTTTTGAATTTGAACTTAATAAAATTGAGGCTCAACCTAGGCATTTAGAAAACTATTATTATAAATGTCCTACCCCTCAAAATGTACTTTTTGAGGAAAATGATAATTTTATTCAAAATAATTATCAAGAAAGTTTCATCTATTAATGGAATCTTGATGGTCTTGCTGATAAACAGATATTTGATATGTGTCATCGTATCTATATATACAACATTATTTGCAAATAACGAGGCAATAGTGATAATGCCATAGCCCAAATGGTTATTAGTGGGTTTACTGGTACCATTAAAAGATAGTGGGATAATTACTTGCCCTCTACTTCAAAATCTGAAATTTTAAATGCCATTAAACAGGAACCTTCTCCTACCTTAATTGATCCTAATCATATTACGATCATTGAACAAGCAGTTTATACACTGCTTTTAGCTATATGTGGGCATTTTACTGAAAGATATTCTAGTAATTATGAAAATATTAGGACACTTCTTCAAAATCTTAGATTTCTTACTGTAAGCACCCCATTTTTGCCCGCTCGGCAATCTCCGGCCTGACCGGGTTCGGTTTCCAACATCACAACACATGCAGGTTCAAGATGAGCCTTACAATCTCCAATCCAATCAACTGGGCGCTTCTCGAGCCCACAAGGACTCGCTGGAGCCATAAGCACCATTATTCCAGGCAGCTTTCCGGACCGGGCAGTCTTGGAAACCAACGACATCCAGGTAACTTCCCGGGATTGGGCGATCTCAGGGACCAACACCTCATCAAATTCCAGACAGTTCACTTTTGGCGCCTGTTAGCCCGCCAACGTAGAATGTCTGTCATTTGGTAGTTCTCAAAGACCGGGTGTTTTTAAAGACCAACACCACCCTTCCATGTAGCTTTCTAGGACTAGGCGTTCTCAGGAACCAACACCACCCTTATAGGTAGTTATCTAAGACCACGTGTTCTTAGAGACCAACACCCGCACAGGTAGTTTTTCGAGACTGGGCGGTCTCGGGAACCAACACCTAGGTCAACACCGGCACCTGCTTGCCCGACTCGGTGAAAAATGACCAAACCTGCCCCTTGGGCCTCTAGGCACGTTTTGGAAAAGTTCAAAATCTCTCAAAACGATAAGTCCATCCTACCAATATGTTGTTAAACCATTAGGTGTCCCTCGCACGGCATTTGGTCCGAATCCGGTCCCATTCTGGCCCACTCCAGCTAAAATGACCATTTTGCCCCTGAGCACCTCAAAACTGCACAAACCCCGCCGAACGGTGAAAGACTCTCCCAAAACCATTCCTGAACAACCTTACACACTTAACACAACACACCAAACTGTTCCCGACCATTTCCAACCAATCCAAGTCAAAATGACCATTTTGCCCCTAGAAGCCCAAATATGTCCCGACACAGCACCGGCCTAGGGATTTCGAGTAAAGGGTCTCACCATACACCTTTGTTTAACCCGAGGAGGACTTTGCGACACTAAACTCACACGACTCGATAAAGGTTCCTTCGAGCGTCTCGCAGACGCTCCGCTTAAAATTATCTTTTCTCCTGATTCCCAGTTATAACGCACCGTCAACTGACTTGATAAATGCGTAAATCAGGGAATTCCCGAAAACTCGTTCATATATCTTTCCATCGATACTGCTTGATTGGATAGATCGCTTCCTAAAGCCCTTCAACGTATGGCCCAAACATGACTACTTTTGACAACCCCTAGAGCGTGTCGCAGACGCTTTGCCAAGGTTGACTTTTCCTTCGATTTCCTAATCAAAACGCACCGTCAAATGACTTGAGAAATGCGTAAATTCGGGAATTCCTGAAAGTATTTTCAGAATACTTTCCATTGGTACGATCCGATCAAAAATATCGCTTCTTGAAGGCCCTGATCACACGAAACGAAAACAGTCATTTTCAAACGCCCTCGGAGTGTATCACAAACGCTATGCAAAAGTGACCTTTTTTGCACACTTCCCAAGACGATATCACTCACCTCCAAACATAATTCAAACTTCTTGAAAACATGAAAGTTCATCGGAGGCCCTAGGAGAACATTCCAAGTGCGACCGATTCCCCTGAAACCTTCCCGATTAACTCAATTATAGAGGCAAAATTTGGACGAACCTTCCCGATTAACTCAATTATAGAGGCAAAATTTTGATTAGATCGGCCAACTTTCAATCAACAGTTGAGATTTATCAAGTACATGGGGTGCCACGTGTCATTCTGGTAATGGAACAGTACCTGCGCATGTCTTACATGTGCACAGCCAAATTTTGGTCAGGCACATGTAATATATGCGCCAAGCCTGTTCCAGAATCTCTATAAATACCAGACCACCCTCTGCATATTCCAACTCCAATTTCTGATGCGAAGCCCTACTGAAGTCACTCTAGAACTGCGAATCTCTATACACACTTCATCCCTCCAACACTTAACGTAGGTTCCATCATCCCCAAACCTATATACTTCACATATAAAGCCTTATACACCATCAAACACTCCTTACTAGCCCTTTGAGCCTTCTTGAAGTTATTCAAGCTCCCATCAAAGCATCCCTTGAAGACTACAAGTGTGTTGAAGGCAAAATATGGTATTTCTTTTATATTTGTGTCTTCC
This sequence comes from Euryodendron excelsum, assembly GCA_033060915.1. Lineage (NCBI taxonomy): Eukaryota > Viridiplantae > Streptophyta > Magnoliopsida > Ericales > Pentaphylacaceae > Euryodendron > Euryodendron excelsum. The sequence goes on from CM065398.1 coordinate 23,305,460, forward strand.
CCCACTCTTCCCTTCTCCCTCCTAGCCTATTTAGGCTATTCTCTATTTTAACCCCCATCTTTAACTCCACTTTCTTGCATGCTTGAGCCAAGAGGGCTCTTAGATCATACCTAAAGGAAAGCAAGTGAGAGCCACCGTGTAGGGGGACCTCTCACTAGCTTACTTTAAGATGGTATGGCTTAAGAGCCCCTTATTTATATGGTGTAGCCTATAAGCCTTGTATGTGATTATGACCCCTTGCATATTACTATTTTGATCATGTTTTGCATGCTTGGCTTCATTTTATGCTTTTTGTCATGCTCTACAATGCTTACATTATTCTTATTTTCATGTCATATCCAAGCTCTATATTTCTTTCAAAAGTTGTTTCAAGAGTTGGCCTCTTGAAGTGTAGGGTGGGATTTTAGAAATTATGCCCTAGAAGACCTCTTACTAACCCCCTAACTCTCATTTTGGTATTATGACATTTTAATTTGCATAAGGGTTCCTTTCTAATTATCTAATTTTCAATATTTTCATTCTTTTAAGTGTAGTGGTTGGAATGGCCCCATGGAACCCTCCTTGAGTGGTCTCCCTTTTGTTTGGCCATATGAACCCTCTTTTGATGGAATGGTTCCCTTGAAAAATAGTTTTCAAAACCCTTCTCCAAAGATGATATTTAAAAAAAAAATGCATTCTCTCCGTCTTTGCATAAAAAATGATGCTTCAAAAAGTTGTCATCATGTTGATTTTTGGACCCTTTATACTCTTGGCAAAATTATGGTTGTAATGGCCATGAGGGAACCTTCCTTGGAATGGTTTCCAAATACCAACCATACAAACCATACTCTTGGCTAGAGTCAAAATTTTCATGGAAATGATCTTCAAAAAAATTGCCAACTAAAGTCCATGGTATATCATGTTTTGTTTTCAAAACCCTTTCCAAGAATGCATCAAAACAACTTTCAAAACCATTCTCCAATCTAACCTTAGGTTAACTTGACCCTAGTTAACCAATCCTAGGTTAACTTGACCCTAGTTCACCAACCCTAGGTTAACCTGACCCTAGTTGCCCTACCCTAGTTAACTAACCCTATGTCACCTTAACCTTAGGTTAACCTAACCTTAGTTAACTAACCATAGGTCATTTTAACCCTAGGGTAAACCAACCCAAGTTAGTTAACCTTAGGTCACCCCTAACCCTAGGCCAACCCAACCTAGGTTAGTATACTTCAAGGTTCCAACTCTTGAACCCTTTTCTAAATGATCACTCAATTTTAAACTACTCTCATAACTGATTTTTCCAAAACCCCCTACTCTCTTGATTTCAAAAAAAAAAAAAAAAACCAAGTCCATAAACTCTTCCAATGTTCTTACACTCCATCTTCAAGGCATTTCCAAAAATATTTTCAAAAGGTCACAAACCTGAGGTGTCCCTAGCCCTCTCATGGTTAGGGATTCTAAGGACAAGTGATAAATCAAGAACAACCTCTAAGGTTATCCATATTAGGATTCCAAACCCTTAGCCATTTTCAAAAACCACTTTCAAAAATTAATTCATCAAAACATGCCTCCAAGATTTTCAAAACAAGACTTCAAAAACACTTTCAAGTTTTCTTGAGTCATGCCAAAGCCTTTTTTTTTCAAAACTTCCTTAAGTTGATCCAAAAATGTTTTCAAAGTACTCCACCATCCAATTTCAAGTCAAAACTTCCAAGACCACAAATAGTCTTCAACTTTCAAAGACCTCAAAATGTCTTAAACTTTTCCAAAGACCTCCAAGTGCCTTAAACCTTTTAGACCCCAAAGTGTCTTTAAACCTTCCAAAGGCTCTAATGCGTCTATTTTCCATCGGGCTCTTGCCCGAACTACGATTGACCTGATTCTCGCCAAATAAGATACGTAGGCAATCTAAAATGGTGCGGTCATAACTTTTATTCCAACTCCAATCACTTTTTCAAAAATTCTAATCAATTCAAAGTTCCCATTCCAAACTCTTTCAAAATCCCCATCATTTTCAAACTTCTTCTTAAAACTTGCATCATGCATCATCCATCCGAAAAGTGATGACTAAACCCTGTTTGCAAAATTCTAAAGTGGATATTAAGTGAATAATGGTAACCAGTTATTCTAGTGAGTGAACAAAGCGTGATTAGACATGTAGGTACCGAAAGGGCAAGGTAGGGTGATGATCTTAGGATATCTTCCCTACACATAACCAACCCTCGAACCATAGATTTCTGTTTTCAAACGACCGAAATGGAGTTATTTTCCAGAAAGGCTTAAATCTTTCCAAATGTTGCCAAACAACCTTTTTTCTTTAACAACCCTTTCTTGAGGGAGTTTTCAAAACCTCTCCAAAAACCCTAAGTTTAGTCTTCAGATTAACACTTAGTTTTAGGTGCCCTAACTCACCTTAATCAAGTTAGGTGGCTATTTCTATTTTTCTGAAAAGCCCTTAGTCAAACCAATTTTCAAACCTAGTCACACTTGTCCTTCTAGGAGGGCGAGTTCTAGTGACAGAGTTTCGTGCTTTAGGGTCTCCGAGCTGAAAAGACCTTGGACATCCCAAAAACCGGGGCGCGACACTTATCCTTACCCATTTTAGATGGTATAAATATGTTTTCCTTAGTAGAGTTATGCAACTTTCTGATGCTAATAGTGATCATTGAAAGTCTAAGTTTATTGATGATCTTCCATTTCTCTTTGCTGAACGAGTTAGAAAATTTTTAAGGAATAAAAATGATGGTATTTCTATTCCCTATTCCAATTATTGTTTTGGTAGTCTTATAGATACCTGTATCCAAGAAAGATTAGCTTTATGTAATGACATTAAGCTAAAAAGCCAGCTTAAAAAGTAACGACTTACTGAAAAATCTCAATTTGGAGATTTTTGTGATAATTTTACCATGGATATTCCTAAGCCTCCTTCCAATCGTCATACTAGATCTAAAGGCAAGAAAAAAAATTTCTTCCAACTATAAAACTTATGGGAAAATGAAGTGTACTTATGAAGCTTCTACAAGTCAACCTTCTAAGAAATTTGTAAAAAAATCTTTTCAAAAGAAATCACTACTTTTAAAAAGAAAATTAAATGTTGAAAGTGTGAAAAAATTGGCCACTATGCCAACCGATGTTTCACTAAGAAGAAGTTAAATGAATTTCAAATTGATGAACAACTAAAAGATACTTTAGCTAAATTGCTTTTGAATAGTGGACCTGAAGACTCTGAACTAGGAGATTCTGATTCTAAGTCCCATGAATTAGATCAGGTTCAAGAAGATGATATGTCGTCTGCTAGTGACACTGGATCAGAAAAAATAGACTCTTATCAAGGTACTTGTAGTAATTATTATAAAGTCATTGTTGATATGCATGGTCTAAGTATCCATATGCTTACTCAAGATCAGGAAGCCATTCTAAAAATTTTAGATCAAATTCCTGATACAACATTGAAAGCTTAGATAATTGAAAATTATCGCAAAAAAGTTGAGCAACAAGATTATATTCCTGATATCACTAATATGTATAGTATGTCTGAAGTTATGAAAAGACTTCAAAATAAAAAAGAAAAACCTATTACGTTACAGGATTTAAAAACTGAAATTAATCAGTTAAAAACGAAAATTAAATCTCTAAAAGATGACAATTTAAATCTTAATACTAGAGTTAATAATGTAGAATTAGAAAAACAGGTCTCTTTTAGTTTTGTCTTAAAGGTAGAACCCTCTAGTTCTTCTATTTTCTAATATTTGGCTATCTTGAATGAAATTACTTCTCAGAAGTAGTTCATCAAGATTACATTATTCGTTCATAACAAATTATTAATTGAAAATCTTACTGCTTTGGTTGATAGTGGTGCAAATCTGAATTGTGTTTAGGATGGTTTAATTTCAACCTTATGTTTTGAGAAGACAACATTTTCTTGACTTCTGTGAGTGGCAATAAGTTACAAATATAGTATAAAATTACTGATACTCATATATGTAATAAAAATATCTGTATTCCATCTACTTTTCTGCTTGTAAAAAATTTACAATACCATGTTATACTTGGTACTACTTTTCTTCACAGTATTATGCCTATTGAAAAAATAGATTCAATAGGTATTTATATAAATTTAAATGATCAACATATAGTTTTCTAGTTTTTAACTAATCCTCAAACTAGATTTTTGAATGAAGTCAAGGATATACTCTTGGCTAAAGAAAATTAAATTAATTTTTTAAAACTGAAAATTTTTGTTTGGACTATTACTGAATACTTAACTAAATCATTGATTCAAGATAAAATCAAATTGATTGAAAAACAATTTTTTAGTAAAATTTGTAATGATCTTCCTAGTGTTTTTTGGGACAGGAAGAGACATATTGTCTCCCTCCCATATGAAGCTGATTTTACAGATCAGTAGATATCAACAAGGGCTCGTCCTTGTCAAATGAGTCAAGAGTACCTTGAACTTTGTAAAAAGAAAATTGCTTCCTTACTTGAGAAAAAACTCATTAGAAAATTCTACCCTTCTTGGAGTTGCACAGGATTTTATGTTTATAAAAATGCTGAAATTGAAAGTGGTATTCCACGTTTAGTTATCAATTATAAACTCCTTAATAAGGTTTTAAAATGGATAAGGTATCATATACTTAATAAAAAAATTTACTTAATCGTCCTCATAAGGCTCTTATCTTTTCTAAATTTGATTTAAAATTTGAATATTGGCAAATTCAAATTGCTGATTTTGATAGATACAAAATAGCGTTTACTATTCCTATAAAGCATTATGAATGGAATATTATGCCTTTTGGTTTGAAAAATGCTCCTTTTAAATTTTAGAATATTATGAATGATATTTTTCATTTCATACACTGACTTTATTATAGTTTATATTGATGATATTCTTGGTTTTTCTCAAACTCTTGAGCAACATTTTCATCATTTGAAAATTTTTTGAGAAATTATATTACATAATGGATTGGTTATATCTGCTCTCAAAATGAAACTTTTTTAAACTACTGTTCGCTTTTTAGGGCATAATATCTATTAGGAACAAATTATTCCGATTACTCGAAGTATAGAGTTTGCTTCTAAATTTTTTGATGAAATCTTAGACAAAACTTAATTATAACGATTTTTAGGGAGTTTAAATTATATTAACCCCTATTATAAAGATCTTGCCAAAGATTTGGCTATCTTATATGATAGATTGAAGAAAATTCCTTCTCCATGGACTCCAAATCATACTCTGACTGTTCAAACAATTAAGACTAAGGTTGAAAATCTTCCTTGTTTAACTCTTGCTAATCCTGCATGATTTAAAATTGTGCAAACTGATGCTAGGCATATTAGTTATAGTAGAATTCTTACTCAGATTATATCTGATACCAAAAAGTAAATCTTGATAAGATATGCTTTGGGGAAATGTAACTCAACATAACTCAAATATGCTGCTGTACAGAAAGAACTTTTTCTATTGTTAAATATATTGCTAATTTCATAATGATTTATTAAATCAAAAAATTTTGTTAAAAACAAATTGTCAAGCTGCAAAATATATTTTTAACAAATATGTTAAACATGATGCATCTAATCATATAATTACTAAATGGCAAGCACAATTATCAATGTTTGATTTTGATATAGATTATATTAAAGAAAAAGATAATTCTCTTCTTGATTTTTTGACTCGTGAATTCGTACAAGAATGAATCCGTATGATTATGATAAAGGAAGGAGAAATGACCCCAACATTTTGAGAGGGTAGAGCCCTGACTTTTTGAAGGGATATTTCTCGAAACTATTATATTGTTACAGGCTGTAAGTCGGTACGTATCCAATTCAAATTTATCATGTGTTTGCATGCATATATATATATATATATATAAACAGTGTTAATTACACTTTATACCTTTGCTCATTATACTAAATGTTATCTTAAGACTTTTATTTTTATTTATAATAATTAAACTCTTACACTTTTGATTTGTTATTCTACCTTCTGTTAACTTATGTTTAAAAAATAGATAGAAAATTTGCATGCAACTAGAACGTGGCCTTTCTAAAGAGAAAATATGTAAAATCCTATTCCCTCTCCCGCCCAAATGCTCATGCATATTTTACATAAGTTGAATTCTTGCCCTCTTGAAAAACAGTCACGTACTTGTCACATTTAATTTTTTTTTTTTTTGTATATTTTTCTAACAGAAGTTAGTAGAAGATTGATAATGCAATAAATTAGAAGTGCAACGGCTCAATTCTTATAAATAAAAATAAAAACCTGAAGTGAATTTAGTATAGTATACAAGTGCAAAGTGTAATTACTTATTAAACGCTAAATATATTGATTACTACTTATGCTTGGTCATCATTTGGCATCATCACATGAAGCTAAGACATCTCGGCTGTAAGATGAATATAATCCAACCTTGATTTGATTTGAGATTGGCTCAGTTGATTTTTTTTTTTTTTTTCTAACCGGCTCAGTTGATGTTAGTAGCAAGATAAAAGAGAGCCAAGTTTGAGCTTAATTTGAAACCTGTAAATTTAGTACACCCTGCTTTATAAGCTAATGAACCTGCTAAGGCAAAAACAAAATCAAATTACTTGACATTATTTTTTTTTTACTAGTTCGATTTTTTAATCCGAACATGAGCAACTCAACTTATCTACAACCCAAATGTTGTCCAGAAAATAGAAGCGATGCAATGCAATATAATAAACAGAAAACAAAGAACACATGCTTTTACATGGTTCCGTACCTGTGGTCAACTTTACCACTAGGACCTAATGGGCAAGTTTAATATCTGGGTCAATCAAGGAGTCCTAGTACTATGAGTTCAAAGACCGGTAATTTTAACAGTCATAATCTCAATTTGTTCTCAAGTTTCATATTTGTTTACATATGAAATAAATGTTGGGATTGATCTTATTAAAGATGTAAAATAACCATATTACCCATTACTAAATATCAAATTTAATTTACTGTCACTTAATATAGATTGATTTATTAGGTAGTATACTATATAATACTATAGCATATTATATATTATATTATTATATTATAGCATATTATATATCTCATTATCTAATATGTGTATTATAATATAATATATAGTAGTATATCATACAAATTTATACACTTATAATATTATATATTTTAATGTATTATAAGGTAATACAATATATAGTAGTGTGTTACACAAATTTATAAATATATAATAATATAATATAATATTACTGTATTTTAATGTAATATATTATATAATAATAAACTTATCAATATATATATATATATAATATTACCATATTATAATGTAATCTAATATATAATATTGATATAATATATTATTATTGTATTTTAATATATTATGATGTAATATAATATATAATAGTAAATAATGTGACTTACTAGGAGTAATTAAGTCATTTAAGCCTTTGTCCCAGTTTCGGGACAACTAAACCCACCCTCCCTCTTAGGACTATAAAACAATTAATATGTGGTATTAGTAGTTCGATCGAAGCTATTAGTCCAAGCCTTAATTAGAAACCAAACACAGGACAAGCCAAGACTCCCTGTCCAATTCAAACTTGTCCTGCGAATCAAACGCGCCCAATTAATATGAACCATCCACTATCTCTAGCACCAATTCAATTTAGATTAGTAATAATTTCGTTAACTACAACCTTAACAAAAATCAAGTTGAAAATAATTTTGATTTGCTCATTTGCTTTTATTTTCCTGAGTTAGAGCTGCATGCACTTCATGAACGTAAAACCAAGTCAGCACGCTATTTATGAGTTTAGACAAACAAATTAGTGTAAAATATCAGTAAAGCTTGGGACTCACCCCTGTATGTGCAGGTGATTGATGTGGATATTCTTGATAGTTAGAAGAATCACTTGCACTTAAAAGTGCTATATCTAAGTCTCTTCTATTTCTTCAGTAATTGATCTCTATTTGGGAATCGAGATTCCAAGTTTGTTTACAAATTCAAAATTTGATTGCTAGGGGGAAATTGGCCTGTTGATTTGGTTGTTGGGTGGTTATATGTTGTGTATTATCAACGATTTCCACATAAGGCGGTGAGATGATATCTTGAGCAGTTACATATCCAGGACCCTTGACACAAATAGACGCGTCACAAGTAAAATAAGTAAATGAAAGTTTTCATTGAAATTATTTGTTTGAAAATTTTCCAAAAAGCTAATGATAGGTTCTTCTCTCCATCGGAACAATAGGGCCGTTATGCGTATTACTAAACTTGTTGGAAAGATCTCTGTGTCATTTGGGCCGTATCTTGTATTCATATGGGTGTGGTGTAGCCTTGGGGAGAACCAGACTGTGCAGTTGGGGTCATAGACAAGGGCCTAAGGCCTATAGTGGAATGAAGATTCCACTAGCCATTCACTATGACAGTGCATTTGATACAGCTTTTTTTTATTTTGCATTTTAACTGAAAATCTGATGAAATGTCTTATACTAGGAGTAGTAATCTCATATAAATAAAATTTTCATATATAATGATATGATTTTTTGTGGTTCTTTTTCTAATAAATAAATAAATAAAACACCAATAATTTTGACTCATAATTTTAAAACAGTTACTTCCACGTCATTTTGTAAAATTTTCTGTATGAAAATTAGTGCGTATATAATTTTCCCATGAGTGGTCGTATTACAAATCTGAAATTAAATCTCAACTACATTTGCTTTGGGGATTATGGGCATGGGAAGGGCTACTTGTAAAAAGATATTGTCTAATATGTGTAAAATAAGAGGTGCTTTTTGGAAAGGTGAATTACCTGCATAAAAGAAAAGGGTTTTCTTCTCATTTGATATTGGAAGATTGCTTCCTCACTTTGGGCAGTTGAAGAGTGTGGGTCTGCACTCCATTGAAGGTAAAAACTGCGTTTTCCAGCTCATTTCTCTTGTTAAGTAACCTCAAGCCTAGACTTGATAAGATCTCTTGTACTTATCATTTTTCTGCACATTGAATTTCTCCATGTACCTTGTGGTTTTTTCTTTTTCCTCTAAGAAATGTTCAATTAGGCATTGACTTCTTGATTTTTCTTGTTGAGTGGTTGCGATTCTCGCTTCGTTTTATTGTTTGTTTGGTTGAATTTGAATAACAGACTTAGGGATGGAATTGTTTACTTCCCAAGGCAAACTAAAGTTGAAAATCTAACATACACATTCAGGAGGATTGCATTAGCAGTTCAAGGAGTACTATCTTATGCTTGGATGCTATATTGTGACTGAAGATTTCTCTCCATTTGAACATTCAACCCTTATTGGCTTACAGGACAATAATAACATGAAAAATGCTATTCTTTTAGAAAATTTGTGCTAAAAATTTTAGCAGAATGATATAATAAGGACTGACATTTTTGTAAGCGAATCACATCCCTTCTTAGTTACAGAGGATTGTCGAGGGTGATAGGCACTAGTTTTCATTTAGGCTTTTTATTTTGATTGTATTACCGTCAACGAAAAAAAAAATGATGGGTTTGCATTAATGTGTATGATTGTATTAATGTGAAAGGTACTCTCAACAAAAATTATTACTTCTGATGAAAATATTTGTAATGGTTGGCATTACAAACTCTCAATTGGTTGCGGATTTCGCAATTTTGACCGAGGCCTCAATATCGATTTTCTTTCTAAAATAAAAATTAAACACTACAGAAACATGGAGGCTATCAACGATTTAAGAATCTAACATGACTACCGAAGGAACTAAAGAAAGACGACTCTCTAACCCACAAAGTGTATGAAACCTTCGTCAAGAACTATGAAACCACGGTAACAGGGAACCGGGATATGAATTCTTATTACTCATAATATGAAGTGACTTTTTTACAGTCGAATTAAAGTGAATTATATTTTGATATGTTTTTATTAGTTCTTTCTTGTTTTGTTTTATTACTGTAAATGAATTTATCAATAACCTTTTTTTGTTGATCCAAGAAAAAGTTGTGTAAAAAAGCCAGTTCCATGCAGCTGCTTCAAAGCCAACGTGTTGATTCAATGAAGTAACATGAAACGATGGCAAAAATTGGGATGAATTGACCAAACTTAACGAGGAATTGCTTAAAATAGCTTCCAAACGATCCATAGACCGTAAAATTTATTCCTGTCCACAGAAAGAAGGTATAGTCACACTACATCTGGGTTCCTTCTTCCTCCTCAACTCAGTATCATCATCATTATTAGTAGTAAAACATTTTTTGTATATACTTGATACATACAGATTGATAGGCTATTAAAATTTAGATACATGTATGATATTTCCACATATGAATTCGCATATGATTGTTCCTTTGCCAAAGCTCTTAAATTTCATCAGAATGCCACAAATTCATTTGTGGAAACAAGTACATCTGTTATTTGATTCCCATTACAAGCTTGCTTCTCTATGTAGATATAAAGTTATATATATATATGTGTGTGTGTGTGTGTGTGTGTGTGTGTGTGTGGAACTTTGTTATTTAGAACTGCCACTGCGTCCAACGCTCTTGAGGAACGATCCACTCTTGGTGAGTTCGCGTAAGGGCTTGTCTGTGAACCTGATGATATTGTAGACCCAGGCTCCTGCAATGGCCCCTGAAATTGGTGCCAATATGTATATCCAAATACCCTTGTAACGGTGTGACACAATTGCTGGCCCCAAACTCCTTGCCGGATTCATCGACGCTCCCGATATCGGCCTGCAAGCCAACAAAGGTCACCCATCTCAGTGTTTTAATGTATGTTCTCATTGAACTAAAAAGGTTTAAAAGTTGCAAAATGTGTTAAAACTACGTTGTTGTAATGCAGTTTGAAGTAGGGATTGCAATTGAGCTGGTTCAGAAGCAGTTAGGCTAAACTCTATCCCATCCTTAAGAAAAAAATTTTAACCTGTACTGTACCCCGGTCTAAACTTGTGATGAGTTGAATTTTCCCAGTCCGTTCCGCCCCACTTAAATTATTCGGGTTCAGGTTAAATTCGCATAAAAACTTAATACAAAAATAGTTCTTTAAAATTAAATATAATACAAGTTACAGAAACATAAACACAATATAAAATCAAAAAGAAAAAAAAACTAAATCCCAAAAAATAAAATATAACATCAAAACCTTAATATTTACTTATATAAACAAAAGGGTATTCTATCTCATTAATATATATAACAAAGGTATTTAATGTGTTTCATAAATAATCCGGTGGATTCGAGGCGAGTGACCTAAATCTTACTCCGCCTCAAACCCACATTAGGTTTTATTTCTTCTTTGTAATCTGCTCTTAACCTGTTTATTAATACTCCAAACCCATACAATTAGGAGTGGGGTGAAGCAGATTTTGAATTTTTTTTTGTTAAATTGTCATCCTTAGTTTGAAGTTATGAAAGAGCATATATATATATATATATATTATATTCAAACACTTAATAACCAACAGTGGTCTATATTAGGACATGGTAGGTGATAAAATTTTGGAATAAGATGAAAATATTAGTTAAATAGTTACCCCGCAAACATCACATTAAGCAAAACGGTAGCTCCAACGGCAAGCCCTGCAAGTTCTCCAATCTGAATTTACCAACAAAAACAAGGAAATTATATAGTCATTAACGGATAAGAATAAAAAGGCTTTGGAAAAGTCATTTTCTTGTATGCTTCTTAATCTGATAATGTGGACATCTTGTCGTGTCATAGTTAGACTATTATGAGTTGGCATCCAAACCAGCCAACCCCTTTGCTTTCCATATCAATTGATTAAGAAAAGGTAATTATAAAATAGCCACTGTCACATTATTTTAGTAAAAATTTTTATAAAATTTTTCTGTAAAAATAACATTTTCTAAATTCTAGTGGTGAAGATCAAGGTTAAAGTTGAAGGAGGAATAGAACTAACAGCTCGGTTATCGGTTGCTACGCCGGATATGACAAACATGAGGTAGAATGTGATTATGAATTCCAAGACAAAAGATTGCATCTCCGTGCCTGTCGGAGCTGTTCCTGCAAACTGATCTTGCTTCCCGTTGAAAATTAATCGAAGGGTTCCACTTGCTAGAGTCGATCCGAGGACTTGAGCTGATACATAAGCTGGTACCTACCACCAAATACAATAATAACAAGAGTTAATTAGGCCTCCATTTGTTTCAACGTAAAATATTTTACATAAAAAAAATTGATACTTTTGCCACTTTTAGGTGTTTGGTTGGAAGTTTGAAAAATATTCTCGGAGAAATTGGAGTTACATCTACCCTGATTGCCTAACTATTGGCTGTCCGTGATGCATCCACGTCATTTTGATGAATTTTATGTATAAATTTTTTGAAATTATAGCGTTTTATGAGAAATTACGTTATGGTAATTTCACCATTTCGCCAAACAGTACTACTAGAGGAGAATTTGGTTAGTTTAGTTTACCAGTTTTTGAAGGAAAGAAAGAGAGGTGGTTAATGTTAGTTTACCTGTTTCCATGGGAACCTCTTGCAAGTGGCAAAAGCAATGGTGACTGCAGGGTTAAAATGGGCACCAGAGATGTGGCCGAGCGAGTAAACCATGACCATGACCACCAGCCCCCAAACTATACATATTCCGGGGAAGGTCACCACCTTGTCCTTGTCCAAGTTCACCACCACCGACGCACAACCGGCAAATATTAAGAAGTATGTACCTAACACCTCCGCAATCAACTGTATTCATAAAAAGTATATCATATATATATATATATATTCTCCCATCAATTCATAAGAACTTTTGAACCTAATTGGACAACAGTTACTGGTATTGAATTATGAAGACTTGAGACTTCCACTGGGTTCAAGAAAGAGAGATGGGTAAAGAGTCGAGACCAATTCCTCTCGAGTGAGGCAATGTTTGGTTGCTAAAAAAATGAATGCAAGGAAAAGAAGGATATTTTACTTTCTTTTTGGATCAAGAAAAAGAAGAATAAACTTAAGTACCTCCCATTGTTTGCATGCACAGTGATTGAGAAATTGAAAAAAAAAATTCTCGTGTTGTTTTGGGTATAGAAACAAAAGAACTTGACTCCTAATTTTCACCTTCATTTTCATTTTTCTGGGTTTCTTAGCAACCAAACAGAACATTAGTACTTTGTCAAGAAAGGTTGTTGGTGCTGTTAACTTAAATGAGACAGAAGTAGAAACAGAGGGATCACCTTTTGCACGAAAGGTACGGTGACAAAGCAGCTGGAGTTTTCTTCATTGGTTATGGAAGAAGAGTTAGGAAGGTTGTGATTCGTATCACCATCTTTTATATTCAAAGCCACGACATTGTTGCCATTAGCTCCTGAAACCTCAGCCATCACTGTTATTATCTCAATTCAAGGACAAGGTACGAACAGAGAGAGAGAGAGAGAGAGAGAGAGAGAGAGAGAGAGAGAGAGAGAGATTGCTCAGCTATATGGTTTCTAAGGTCTAACCATGGAATGAGCAAGAAACCAAGAAAACAAGCCCCAATTTTTGAACACCCAGAAGCCAAGACCCATACTATATATAGACAGAAAGTGAGAGAGAGAGAGAAAGAGAGAGATTGGACTTTCTCATATTGATAAAAGCATTTGACCGTAGGCCTCTTTTTTCGAGAGATTATTCAATGCTGTTGCAGCTCACCGCCAAAACAAAGCAAAAGAACCCAAGCTCACCTCTTTCTTGTTTTGTTTGTATTTTGCCCAGCGCAAAAAAAAAAAAAAAAAAAACCCAAAAGCCCACCTCAGTTTTGCTCCTCATTCTATAGTACAATAGGCCATCATCTATTTAAATGAGTCCGATAAATATATTTGAAACCCACTTGAAAAAAGAACTATTTGTTAATAGATTTTTGCTCTTCATTCTATAATACAATAGGCCATCATCTATTTAAATGGGTCTTGAAGGAGATCGATGATTGCGTTTGGAACCACTTGAAAAATGAACCATTTGTTGAAAGAGTAAAGGAACCATTTGTTGAAAGTGTAACGTGACACTCGAAAAACATTATACGATTTTTCTTTTGTTTTCTCACTATTTATTTTTTTTTTCAGAATTTTATATTATTTAGGAGATATCTTTGAAAAGTGTAATGTGATATTAATCTGTAGCACTGGTCACATTGAAGGCTTCTTCAACAACCCACCGGAAATACAGAAGGATATAATGAATGCCTTTAATGAAGTACTATAACAACAAATTTAACTAAAAGTTCTTTAACTGAGCAATCACTTATTAGGCCACATAAAAAACCATTTTTCCTTTTTCTTGTCTCCGAGGTATAAGAAAAAATCGATTTTTTATAAAAATTGTAAAAATTAAATTTTTGTTGAAATAAACTACTTCAATGAACTAATTCGAATAAGCAATAGACTCTCTAAATTGAAGCATCGCCCATAAACTAATCTGATGTTTAATGCAGTCATATTTATCTCCTGCATAACCGTGACTGATGCTTAATGCAGACATATTTATCTCCTACATTTTTGGTATTACTCTTACGGTAATATTTGTTTCGTCTTTGTTGCAGTTTAATTTAACATGGTTGGTGAGAAAAAAAAAAACATATGATTTAATAAACAACCTAACCAGTTTTAGCCTCTAATATTAGTTGAACTATGTTAGTTTAAAATTGGGTTTGAAGCTTTTGAGCTATTAAGTATTTTTTCGTCGCAATAGAAATGTAAAAAGAGGGCTCGCGATCATCCTCCAAAAAAGACATGCAAGGAGTGTATTGAATCTGATTCCCAAGGGATAGTGAGAGTATTCACGAAAGTTCGATCCAAGACTACGGCTATAGGGTCCTAGTTGAGGATGCTAGATTTTTGGTGCCAATGCACGATTCATCATGTCTGTATGGAAGAGAACCATTGTGCTAAAATCCTTGCCAACATGGGAGCGGATCAAGAGGAACATCTCGTGATTATGGAAGACCCCCAACCAAAGTCCCTTTTCCTTTTTTTTTTATTCTTCTTTCTTGATGTACCAAAAAAAAAATTTTAAATGAGAAATTCAAAAAAAAAAAGTTTGGAAATGGTGTCACAAGTTAAAATATTAGCTTATTACCAAAAACAATACCATCAGTACAATTAAATTTGTTCCATGGTGGTTTTTGAAATTGCTTTCAAACACTTCAAAGGTCTTTAGATTTTGGAAATGTGATCAGCGGAGAGCTCCGACAGTTACAACCAACAATTATTCACCTGATTTGTAAAAAGAGTACAAAAAGAAAAAGAAAAAAAAAAGCTTAGAATTGAAATCCTCATTTCATTAATTAACTAGGCTAACTTAATTGGTCATAACTCATTGTCTCTCAAAGAGAAGTCAAAGGTTCAACTCTTGCCAAGAGAAAGAGTTCTTCCAAGGCCTTCGGCTTGGTAATTATTTGATTTGTGTGGGACGAAGAACTACACAGATCTCGAAATTAGTCAAGGTACGCGCAAGTTGGCCCGGACACCTAGTTTAGCCAAAAAAAAAAAAAAAATCCTCATTTCATTTATCCCTTTTTAGGTGTCATGTTTTCATTGGCCTAATATTTTTTTTCTTTTTTTTTTAATTTCCTTTCCTATATTGTTATTGACATGTTTCTTTCTCTATATCAATGAAAATTTTGAATTTTAACTCCCCCCAAAAAATAAAATAAAAAATATTGATAAAGAAAGAGTAGAAAATGGTTTTTAAAACTCAAAAATATAATTTTTTATTTCCTATATTTTTCAGAAAAAAATTGAAAATATTTTTTTGGACGCAATTTACCAAATACTGTCGCAACCTATATTACCTAAACTCTTCTAAATTTATGAAATACTTGTGTCATACGCTCGACACTCAGATAAAGGTATAAGATATATGTCCAATTTGCCTAGGTGAACATGCATCCAAGAAGTATGTGTAAACAATTGAGTTTACTATAGTATTATGCATAAAACTTTTATTTCATGCATAAAATGTTATATTTTAGTTGATAAATACCATTTTACTTTAAATAAATTAAAAAAAACTTAAAAAAATAAAATCTAGCAATGTCTGATGTTCTTGAACATATAAATTTGATACTTAGACGTATACCTATACCCGAAACCCATATCCGAGTCCAGGTAACATAGCTCTCAGTAATTTTCAAAAAAGCAAAACCAAAACAATAAGAACTGAAACTACAATGAAATGCGGCGAAACAATTCTTAACCAAGTGTGCCCAGTCCAGAAAGTTAATAAAACTAAGAATGTAAAACACATTACAACTGGATTTTGTTTATCAACCATTGGCCTCCTTATCAAATATGCAATACTTAACTCCTTGTGAGTTGTTACTTCCATTCACTTTCCTTGTCCCATGTGTCATCTAGGCTAATTGATCGAGATCTGATAATGACCTGATTATGAAAGGAATAAATTCAATTGAATGTCCCTTTCACAAATGCTTAAGCAACTTAATTAGTACTGAGGAATGAACCCCCACATTCTTTTTTATTTATTTATTTATTTTTATTTGGGTTATATAGTCAGGAATATTTGGATTAGATTATGTGCACTATGACTAATCTTCTTTCTGTCTGGTCAAAAACAGATCATTCATACCAGAACTAAGAAATTTACAAAAGATAAATATTTTGCGAAATTGGATTTGTAGCTCGTATCTCTATGGGAGTTGAATGAACCCACATTCTATTCATACATCAATGCCTAAAAAGGAGTTGCGCCATTGTAAGACTTGAAAAGAAAAAAAAAGAAAGAAGGAAAATTAATTCAATTGTATGGTCTAAATAAAATGCAACTTATTCCATGCTAACTTCTTAGTATATCTTACATGTTAATATCAATGCTGCAAGCCAAGGTATCACTCCTTTCTAGGTGAAATTTATCTATTTAGGAAAAGACATGCAAAAGAATAAAAGACATGGAAACTAAAAAAGGTTAAATGTTTTGGAAGGTCATTACTAAGAGTTGGAATGTAGATCACAAGGGGGGAAAGAATGATTTGGGAATATTATCCCAAGGATCCCCATGTGTGGCCACAAATAAAATATGAGTAACTAGCATAACCAAGGAAATTTTCCTAGGAATCAATGGAAGAATGAAGTGTCATTGTCAACTTAAAAAGGACTTTGTACTAATGTTTTGTTTCTTGCTTAAAGTTGATTATTTGTGATTCTTATTATTTGAGTTGCAAAGAAGACTTGGTTGGTTAGTATTTGGGTTAATACAAGCCAATTTATATATAAACAAAATTGTTTACTTAATAGGGTAAGACATGCTAAGTATAAATACCCTTTTATTGTCATTTAATTTCTTCATAAAGAGTTAACCTTAACAACAACCAACCAAGCAAATGAATTACTACCAAATTTTCTATTTAGTGACAAGGTAAACTATTGAGAAAATGTTTCATGGAAAGCAAGTAATTATTTGGGCATAGTCAATTGTAGTGACCCTGTAGTTCTTAATTCTTATGTTGACCAAAGCTAGATTGCTTTGTCAGTTGCTAAAATTTCCTGTGCCTCAAAATCGTTTTTCATACACTAGTGATGAAATCAAGTATTCAAAGTGACACTTAGGTGGCATTTTGAGCATGTTAGCCAAACGAACAAGTCTGTATGATCTTTGTCCATTAAATGTTGGGTGTGCAATTATGGATTGTCAAAGCTTAGATATTGGTTACTTGTAAATAATGTGATTGAAACCCGTCAATGTGTGTTTGTGATGCAGTAATAACTCGATAAGTTGAGATCGAATTCACAAGAAACGGTTAATAAAACATGAAAAGTTTGAGCTAAAAATTTATCCACGGTAAAAAATTAGATATCAACTAAGTCGTACTAAATACCGTAGTATTGTAATAGTTTCAATTGAAACTTAAGCTAATTTGTTTGAATTCTACTAAAAATAGTACCGTTGAGATCTGGACAGTTGGTATAGAAAAATACTAACCAAAAGAAACATATTTTACTTTGGAAAGTTTGATGATTATGGAACTAAACTTTAAATAACAAAAATAGTCTTGGATCTAATTAATCAGACCACCCGATTCACCCAAAATATCAACGGAGGTTTTGTAACTCAAGTCATTGACTTCATCTTAAGCTTTTGATTTGAAAGATTCAGTGATAAAAATATAATTTCAATAATAATTAAATCTAAAATAGCAAAATTAAGGTCATAAATTCATACTATCGATTTGTATATATCAACTGCTTTGTTAAGGCGGAATGTATTATAAATATAGTCAAGAATCTAAGTTTTCTCAAATATTTAGAATTTAATTACCAAGAAATACTAATTACCTCTGTTAATATCTCAAGATCCTTGGATTATCTTCACAATTAGCTCCAAAAATAAAATTAACTACTTATAATATTGAAGAGACTTGACTTGAAAAAAAATGACTTTACAAATAATTGGAAGCTGCTATATATATCTCTCTCTCTTGCCTCCTCTCAAGTTTCCCATCTTGTCTCTCTTCATATTGATATTTATAGACTCATAAGATGAAGTCATACATTCCCTACAATGATACATTATTCTTTTTTTTAATTATTAATTTTTTCTTTTGTCTTTTTCAATCTCAATTGCCATCTTTTCATGTCAATTTTCATCTTTTCATTTGAATTTTCATGTGAGTTTGCTCCTTTTGGCCCAAATGGCAACCCAAGAGGGGGGTGAATTGGGTATTTTAAAAATTAATGGCAATTAAGATTAATTAAAATTAATCTAATCAATATAACAGTGAACAATCTATATATAATATAATGTAATCAAAAGAGGATGAAAAACAGAGCAATAGAAAGCACACCAAGAATTACCGAGGTTCAACCATAATTCATAGTCTACGTCCTCACCCCAAGATCCCCTTGAAGTCTTTCTCTACTATGCAATCTCCAATTACAAGATGGATGCTAATTTACCAAGTGTTCATCTCACTTTTACATAAAAACTTCTTCCCCAAGTTCTTCCAGTCACCAAGTGATTTTGTCTAAGATCCACTCAAACTTACAAGAGTTTTTCTTCAACAAGAGAACTCTCAAATTCTCACTTACAGGTGTATAAAGATGTACAAACGAAATACAAACTCTCTATTAAGAGTGGATTTTCAGTTTGATCAATTAGTGGTACTTGATTTTCTTGTATCTCTTGTATATAAATGTAGTTGGAAACTTGTATATAAACCCTTATCTTGATTTCGTCCGTTGGAGATTGTTGGTGTTGGTCCAATAGGTAACCCAAGAAGGAGGTGAATTGGGTTTTTGAAGATTAAGGGCAAATAAGATTAATTAAAAATAATCTAAATGATGTAACAATAATTAATTTATATGCAATGCAATGTAATCAATAGAAGTAAAAAAAACAGAGCAATAGAAAGGGCACACAGATTTACCGAGGTTCAACCACAAACCGTGGTCTACGTCCTCACCCCAAGACCTCCTTGAAGTCTTCTTCCACTAATCACTTATTACAAGATGGGCTACTGATTGACAAAGTGCTCAGCTCACTATACAAAGAACTCCTCACCGAGCTCTTTAATCTCCAAGTGGTTTTGTCCAAGCTCCACTCAAACTTACAAGAGTTTTGCTTTCACAAGAGAACTCTCTAAACTCTCAATTTCAAGTGTATAAAAGTATACAGGTAACTAACACTCTCTAGCAAGAGTAAATTTTACATTCAAATCTCACTAAAGAAGACAGGAAGAATATTCAGAGTATATCAGTGAATCAGTAGATTTGATCTTGTTTTTGACTTCAATCTCCTGTATAAATGCAGCTGGAAGGTTGTATATATACCCTTGTATTGATTCCATTCGTTAGAGATGGTTGGGTATTATTAATGCACATCCAGTGCGTTATAACGTTAAGAAAAATAGTCGTTATATCAGAGGAGTTGGCTCCAGGTCTGTGGAGTCGACACTTTCTGCTTTTGCATTTACCAGATATAGTTCACTGACTTCATGAGTCCGTTCTTCATATCGATGAGGTGACTCTTTGTTCATTCTGTCTTCACATCTTTGGCTTCTGCTGTCATGAGGCGACACTTCATCTTCAGGTGTCTGCTCATTGATCATATTATCTTCAAGCCTTTTACTACTGTTGCTAAGAGGCGACTCTTCGTCTTTATGTGTCCGCTTATTAATCATGTCATCTTCAAGCCTTAGCGTTTGTCTCCATGAGGTGACTCTTTATTTCAATGAGTCCACTCTTTGTCTATATGGTTTCTAGACTTTTTGCTTCTGTGTTCAAGAGGCGACACTTCATTTCCATGTGTCCCCTCATTGTCCAATTTGTCTCCAGGCCTTTTTGCTTCTGTGATCAAGAGGTGACACTTTATTTCCATGAGTCCCCTAATTGTCCAATTTGTCTCTAGGCCTTTTTGCTTCTGTGATCAAGAGGCGACTCCTTATTTCCATGAGTCTCCTCATTGTCCAGAATTCTGTATTTTATCTTCCGATGATTCAGATCATCTTAGCATAGGTATAAGATCTTCAAGGAGTATGTCTTTGGGGTATGATGATCAATCAAATCTTCTTAACTTGTCTGAGTTAACTTCTATGCAATTCGGATTGAATCAATCATTGAATATTGATCTTCTTTTGACTCTCAACTGTCAAGGCTTCTTTAGATCAATGTTCATCTTTTCTTTTTCATTTGCTCAGCGCCTTCTATCATTGTAGAACATCCTCTTTCAATGCCAAGCTTCCTCAGTTGTGTAGAGCTTCACAATGCTTGATTTCTGATTTCCTCTCTTTGTTAGCAATTCTTCATTCTTCATTACAGATCACTTCAATGAGACTTTTGCAGACATGATGAAGTCTCTTCACACATCTAATCTTCATTGATTCTTTACACTGTAGAAGAATTCTTCACTTGGATTCCATGTAGAGATCAGATATTCATTGTGAGTCATCTTCTCAACAACTTCAATCACATTGTCTTGAATTGGTCTTAGCATACCAGATAAAATCATCTCTTGAGTATTTTTCAAACTCTTCAACAAACAATTCATCTTCAACTGAGCATTGCACCTCCTCAACTAATCTTTGCATATTCTAATGAAGTCTTCAGTCTAGTGCAAATCAATCTTCATTGAATCTATGCTTACTTGATAGAAGCTTTATTTGAACACCTTCAATCTCTTCGAATGTAGAACATTTGTTTTGAAGTAGAGATAGGCGTAAATCCTCTGTTTGGTTCATTGCATAGCTCTTTGAATTCATTGCTTGATCTTAAACTTGTTGTGCATTCATCTTGACATGTATTAGACTTACGATTCAACTTTCAAGTCTAAGTTATGAACTTTGTTAATCTGCACACTAAGTAGATTCATTAGTAAAATAATACAAGGTTTAGTTATCATAAAAATCAACATGGGAATTAACCTTAAGTCAACAAGGGTCAACTTTAAGTCAATAGTTGGGGCTCATTTAATGCAAGTCTAATCCGTTATAACATTAGAAAAACTAGTCGTTATCTCCCAAATGTCGAAACTTGGTTCCATGTGTCGACACATCAACTCTATGTGTCGACACATCAACTCTATGTATCGACACCTGATCAGTCTGTCTTCAAATTTTTGGCTTCTGTCTTCATGTATCGACTCCTCATTTTCATGTGTCGACACATTGTCCAGAAATCTTACTTTTGTCTTCTCATGATCAAGTTCAGTTTCAGCATTACTATAAGATTTTCAAAGAGTCTTCTCTTTAGGGCGTGATGATCAATCAAAGTCTTCAATTCACCAAGGTTGTTCTCTATTCAATCTGGATTGAATTCATCCTTTGATAATCATCTTTTCTTGGTTTCCACACTATCAGAATTTTACTCTATTATTGTTGAGCTCTTTTTCTTTGTTGCCGATCTATTTCTTTTATTGCCAAGCTTTTTCTTTCATTGTCAAGCTCTTTCTTTCATTGTAGAGTTTTCTCTTTCATTGTCAAGTTTCTCTTTCATTGAGATCACTTCAATGAGACTTCTATAAGCTTAATGAAGTCTATTCTTGAACATTTTTATTTTCTCTGATTACATATTATCTTCATTGAGTCTTTACATCCCAGATGAAATCTTCACTTAGATTCTTTATAGAGATTATGCAATTATAATGAATTCT
>CM065398.1:23950000-24090000 GCA_033060915.1 Euryodendron excelsum
TATGTAATGGTTGAATTTTAATAGTATATGGACTTTTACTAGGTGCTTTTATTTATTTATTATTTAAGTACTTATTGAAAATTTCTTTTTTGCAATAAGAAAGGAATTTCTAACCCAACCCGAACTAAAACCGAGTTGAAATCAGTTTCAATATTTTTTAACCCGACTTTAACAGTTTGATTGGTGGGTCATGACTTAAACCGACTAGTGAACACCCCTAACATAAATGCTCAATTCACAGTAGAAGTTACATGAGTGTGACCACCACTTGAGATTATTTTTTGTAAAGCAGTGGAAAGACTGGTTAAAATAGATAGAGCTCAAGGTAGTGGATAACAATATCAACGGCCAAAATTCGTGTTTGTCTTCTTCTATTAGTCCAGTTAGCAAGAATTAGAGCATAAATGACCACATCATGTGACTGGCTTCACTATTAGGCTTTTAGCAGAAGACAAATGCGGATTATTTTGAGAAAGACATTTCTACTTTGATTTTTCTTTTATTTTTTTTATTATCCAATGGTGGTGTTTTGAGCTCGGAATAAGTATTTGACAAACCATGGCAATCCTATTTTAGTTTCTTCTTTGTCAAAAGTCAGTAGCAATTATAACCACGAATTGTGGGCCATGTCTTTGAGTTTGGAAACCAAGCTGTATGGTTAACTAGCACAATGACATGTGGGCCGTGTCTATGGGCCAATTCTATAATGAAAATTTTTATTCTTACATAATTTTCATACATTAAATCCTCTACAATGACGTGACAATTACATGTTTGAAATTACTCATCAAACTGATGAGCGTGGTCATAACCATGGTCACCTAATTTCATTAGGGTGGCCAAATGTCTTGTGGTCAATGTTAACGTAGTTGAGGGGGTTGGGTCAGTTGGCATCACTCTGCATCAAATGACTTGTGTTTGTAGAAGTATGATTGTACTTTTAAAGGACAATAGTAAAATGTTCAAATATGAAATTCATAGATAATAAGTTTTCCACCATTGCTATTTAATGTCACTTGTACTGTACAATTAGACCATGGCTTGCTTTACCAAGAGCCACAAAATAATGTTTTGGCAATAGCTATTTCAAAAGTATTGAGTACCATACCTATAACTCCCGTGTTAAGGATACATACCCCATTTGTTAGAGTTTTTCAGCTTTATTTTTTTAGCTTATAAATTAAAAAAAAATTTACCCTTTTTTACCTTATTTTTAGCTCATAAAAGCAAAAAAGCAAAATTTTTTAATTTTTTTTTATCTTATAAGCCAAAAAAGCCAAATGAAAAATGCTTAAAACCAAACAGACCTTACGTGTCAAACCAATTTGTACTATACAACTGATAAGACCATGGCTTGCTCTAGCAAGAACTATAACGCTGTGCTTGAATTAAGAATTTGATGAAAAAAATTAAAAAAACAGAAGAAAAAAGTGAAAGAGAATGAAAAAACAAAATTTATTTTTTATTTTGTTCTATTTTCTTTCACATTTTTCTTTCCATTTACTTTTTCCTAAATAAATTTAGATTTCAAACACTGCATAAGTGTTTCTTCATAATTTTCTAACGAGATTCTTTTATGTTGTGTTTGAAATGTGAAAGAAAAAAGTGAAAAACCCTTTTATTTTTATTTTTTTTTCTATTGCCAAATTCTTAATTTAAAGAGAGCTTTATAACTTTTCAAAGTTCTGCATTGCCATTTGTACATTTATCCCATCTTTGATTGCCACACCAAGTCCCATAATCTGAACATACAATCTTCCAGAGTGACTTCCATTTAATCAACATCACGTTGGCCTCACTAGCAAATCACCAAAAGCCAAACATAAATGAACTTGGCAGCTGGTGAAGACTCTCTAAAACTACCTTGACCTTGTCCATTCGATAACCTGCCCACGGGACACGCACATAGGTCAATGTGACTAGTGGGCCCAATACCTAGGTGTTTTCTTTCTTCTCTTTCTCTAGTTACTACGAAACTCTCATGGAAGGCGAAACTCACTTTCAAAACATCTTAAAAACATTTGATACAAGTTTTTCTTAAACTCTCTCGTGATATTTTAAGAAAATTTATAGTAAATGTTTTATAGATATTTCAGAATTCTAACATAATTTAAATAAAATTTTTACAAAACTTTAAAAAAAATATCTTGAAAGGTCTCTAAAAATGTACTTCTCCTGATTCCTAGTATTTTTTATACCCTCAAATCTCATCTTTTGACAATAGTATATAGTTTGAATAAAATTTTATAGATATGAGAGCACTAGTATTTTAATTAATTATGAAAGTATTTTAATGCTTTCTATTCTTGTTTTTAATATTCTTAATAAAATTTTATAAATACTTCTATTTAATTAACTTTATGTTACCGAGTATTTTTTTATTTTTCATAATGTTTTTAGGCCATGTTTTTCTTATCTATTCTCTCTTCCGTCATTGTTTTTGGTAATTATAATTTGGAGTAAGCAATGCAATTATTTCTCGAATACTTTTCCAGTTTATTTATTTTCTACAGGCACAACGAACCTATCATCACTACTATAGGACAAAGTTGCCCTCTTCTTAAATTTGGCTCATCCGCTTCCAATTTTCTTCACAGTTTCAAAAGTTTTGCATTGGTCATTTATATATCTAGTCCATCCTATATTGCCCAATGTTGTGCTTGAAATCGTATTTATGTTTTTATTTTGTTTATTTTTTTTCACTTTTTATATTTTATTATCAAATTTTTAATTCAAACACTGTGTAAACAAACACTGATGTGGACATTTCTACTGTAATCAAAATCAGTGGGCTAACTAGCAAATCTTTAAGCAAAATTAATTGAACTTGGCAGGTGGTATAGACTTTTCA
The DNA here is from genome assembly GCA_033060915.1 of Euryodendron excelsum. Taxonomy (NCBI): domain Eukaryota; kingdom Viridiplantae; phylum Streptophyta; class Magnoliopsida; order Ericales; family Pentaphylacaceae; genus Euryodendron; species Euryodendron excelsum. Next base: position 23,952,852 of record CM065398.1, read on the forward strand.
AGAAGACCTTGACCTGGTTTAATCAATGACTTGCCCATGCAAGACGCACATAGATGTGACTAGTGGGTTCAGCACCATGATGTTTTTTAATTGAAAATGATATTGTTAGAGCTACACTCATGCAGACATTTCTACTGTAATCAAAATCAGTGGGCTAACTAGCAAATCTCCAAGCAAAATTAATTGAACTTGGTAGCTGGTGTAGACTTTCGAAGAAGACCTTGACTTGGTTTAATCAATGACTTGCCCATGCAAGATGCACATAGATGTGACTAGTGGGTTCAGCACCATGATGTTTATTAATTGAAAATGATATTGTTTGAGAAAATTTCACAAGAATGACTTAATGTTTGTAATTAAGAGTTATTATAATAAATGTTTTATTTTTAATTTTAAGTAAATAACTTTCATTTAAACATATAATTCTAGTAATAAATTTGTTAAATTATTTATTTGTATAACATTACTCTTTTTAATTTTATTCGAAGCTAGTTCTAGGCCTTCTTGGATTGGCGATATTCGACTACAACATTGGTGGTGGCATATTTCTTGGTTCAATGAGATTGTAATATTCAAGCTTTTTTTTTAAAAAAATTATTTTTCCTTTCCTCGGATTGAAATGTTTATTCAACCCAAACTTCCCTTAGTGTGGATTTATTTGTGGAAGAAAATGACAAAGAAAAAAACAAAAATCACCCTCTTCAACTTGCAAACCTTAGAATTAAATAAGAAGAAATTCATTGAGTATAAAAGAAAAAGGCAACTATTTTGAGGGCCTTCTTGGCATGCATAATTTTTATTCTTGTTTTCATTTCCGAATATTTTTTTTTTTGAAAAAAAAAGAAGAAAAGATTGAAGGTTCGAAAGCACAATTTTTTTCGTCTTTGAGTGAAGCCAAATTTAGAAAATTTTAGACAATAATTTAGAACTGATTCATAGAAACTAGCCAATTCTTAAAAAATTCTTGATAACATTTTCGAAATAGTTTACCAAACGTGTTTTCAGCATCATTTCTATTTTTCTGAACATAAGATATAGTTTTTGATAAGCGTTACCTAACGAATCAACAACATAATGAAACTCATCCATTACGACCATGTGGATAATAGAATAATCAAATCATATTAAAATAAAGAAATTCTTAAAAAACAATCAGGAAACTAACTCAAAATTAGACTTGCCTAAAAACTTGAATTCAAACGACTGTGACTTGATCCTAAATGAAAATATAATAAATGGAAGAGAAATAGAAAATTTGCACAAAAACTCGTAGACTACAAAACTGCCTTTCTTCGTATCCCAAATAAGGCTTAATAGCACTTGGAAAACTAGTCACACTCTATAACACGAGAAATTATTTAATAGATCCGGAACACAATGTCACCATAATAACGTAGTGTTCTGAACCGATTAAATAATTTTTATTGCTGACGTGGTATTTTGGACCTGCTGAACAATTTTTTTTTTTTGTAACACTATTTGCAACCTTCTTTGTACATGAAACAGGACATGTAACTTCTCCAGAATCATAAATTATGACCCTCTTTGAATTTTATTAAAACATCAAATACCCAGTTCTCTCTGTTGGATTTTTAACAAGAAATGACCAATTTAAATTCATGGTTAGGGTGACCCGCAAGAATATCAAATATTTCTTTGAATTTGAGATATCATGGAAGATGGGATTTTGAAGTTTGACCATTTCTCTTATGCTATGTTTGGAGCCTAAATTATCAAAAAAGAAGTGAAAAAAAATATGAAAGAAAGAGAATAAAATGAAAGATGATTTTTGTTCTCTCTTTTTTTTTTTCCTTTTCTTTTTCTTTTATTTTCTGTTACTAAATTCTTCGTCCAAACACTGAGTTAAGTCAATTTTTTTTTTTTTTTCCAGAAAAGTTAGATGGCCAGACAAGCCAGGCGATGCTGGTCACGACAACAAATTTGAAAGGCTAAAAGCCTTAAGTATTTAATTATTTTTTGTCAAAATGATAGAATAATATTCATTATTGATAGAAGAAATACATCAAGCATCTCCCCTGAGAAGACAGCAAAAAAGGAGTGTTCAGGAAAAAACATGTACTTAAATTGATCATCACTTTTTGACGTGTAGTATTACATAGATAATCAACACTCCGTTCAGGTGGCACCTCACATCATTACTCAGAATGAGAGTAACAGCTTCCTCCAAATCCGACTCCAGTTCCACATCCAACGTGCTTTTCTCCAATGCTGGGCCTTCCTTTCGTTGCAAGGACAGAATTATTAATTAAGGGGAGGGAAGGTCTCTCTAAGCAATGGACCATGGAATAGTTGACCACGTCAGGAGCCAAATTCCATTTGTCTTGTGCCAAAGTTTCAGGGAAAAGTTAGTATTAGAAGGGCATGACAAAATAATATCGTTATTTTTTTCTCCGAGTTGCTAAATTAAGATTAAATAGATTAAACTTATGATGGAGAGGCTTCCCATCTTTTTCCTTACACTAAAAAATCTCTGTGCTAGGCCCCATCTTTTGTTGCAAGAACAAAACTTTAGAGGAGAGAAAAGATTTCTCTAACCAGTGGACCATGGAGTGGAATCAGTGGATGACTGACCAAAATTACACATTTGTGTTGTTCCCAGTTGCGGAGAGGGGAAAATGCACAAGTGCCCTATGTGTAATTTCACAAAAAAATTGGAACCTATGCACAAATAAATTGGGATTTATTTGTAAATTAAGAATGCCTCTCCTGTAATTTTATGAAAATCCTGGCTATCTGTACACCTTTTAGTTTAAGTTGACAAAAATAAAATGGTTGCAAATTACAACTCAATTTCAAAAAGGGCCAAAAGTTACGATATACAAAGTTGATTTCTGCTGCTCCATGCCAAAAGTCTTTGAAAATGCGAAGTTATTCCATGTATGCAAGACCTACAAAAAAAAATTATCAATTAAATTAATTTTTTATTCGGGTTGAAATGAAATTTCTCAAGTCCATCCAATGTAGGATCATTTGAGTAACATCATAAACAATAACAGTACAGAGAATAACTCATTGCCAGGAGCTCGGTTAGGATCAATTTTTTACTCTCATCACAACCTTGATTACGTCCTTAAGAAATAAGGAAAATGCTATTCCCTTTACTTGGGTATCTCATTTGTAATGTTTTTTTTTGGTTATGTAATGTTCGGACTAACTTATACGCACCTCAACTAATTCCCTTTCTGACCTGGTAAAAAGCAGGCCATCCAAACTAGCACTAAGGGATTCAGGAAAGATAAATCTTCAGTGGTCTAATCTAAAGGGTTGCCGAGTTTTATATTCAAAATGTCTAAATTTAGAACTTGTCATTATCTCTACTGGAATACCTCTTAGAGGTGAGCAACTGCTCTATATATATGTAACTAATCCTTCTTACTAAACATGGCCATATCCCAGATTCGACAGTATTCATGGAGAAAACTAGCTTTCTTCTTTTTGTTACCATGTTTTTGGTGCACTGTCTTTTAGCTTGCTTAGCTATGACAATAACCAACATCACTACCGATCAATCCGCTCTTCTTGCCTTAAAAGCCCATATAACTTCCAATCCTGACGATGTGTTGGTGAAAAATTGGACCGCCTCTTCGTCATGTTGCAATTGGATCGGAGTCATTTGTAGTACTCGCCACAAAAGAGTTGCAGCCTTGAATATTCCTGACATGGGCCTAATAGGCACCATTCCTCCACAATTGGGAAACCTCTCGTTTCTCGTCCGGCTAAACGTTACAAACAATAGTTTCCATGGCGATCTCCCCAATGAATTGGCCCATCTTCGTCGATTGAAATTCCTTAGTGTTGCATTGAACAACTTTAGCGGGCAAATTCCATCATCGTTGGGTGCCTTAACTGAGCTTCAATTCTTGTTTCTTCGGAATGACAGTTTTACTGGTACTGTCCCACCTTCCCTCTCTAACAGTTCAAAGCTGGAGATCTTGAACTTAAACAGCAATTTCCTAGAAGGAAAAATTCCACCAGAAATTGGTAATCTTCGAAACCTGAAGTGGTTATCTATGTCATTTAACCACCTTACAGGCTCTATACCATTCAGCATCTTCAACATATCATCACTGCAAATTATTGCTTTTACGGGTAATGGCCTGTCTGGAAATCTTCCACCAGATATGTGCTATCGCCTTCCTAAAATCAACTCTCTTTTTTTGTCTGCAAATGAATTAGAAGGCCAATTTCCACCCAGTTTACAGGATTGCTCGAAACTTCAAAGTTTGTCTTTGTCTGTTAACAAATTCATTGGACCCATACCAAGTAAGATTGGGAACTTAACTATGCTTAAGCAGTTATATCTTGGCGGCAACAACTTGAAAGGTACAATTTTGCCTTTATTTTTTCAATTAGTGTATCCTTAGATGCGCATCTGCCAGCAGTAGAGGTTTCATATTTTCAAGTTTGTTTTTTTTTTTGGACCAACAAAATTACGAACTAGTAAGATTTGCCTTTGTTTTAGAGCGATGTCTCAATATTTGCGTCTGTTAAGTAATTGATCACTAACATGAGTTTTTTTTTTCCCAGTATTTAAGGATTTGTTTGGTAAAGTTCCTTATTCGGCCTTTCAACTTTCAAATATTTCTTTTTATTTTACTGAATTTGAATTTTGGACAAATTCCGACCAGAAATTATATTTGACTTTCAAGATATTTGAAATGCTAAAATGATCTAAGATATGTTTCCATTCAATTAATTGCAAAGCAACGAAACTTGTATTTTATTTAAATAAACAAGTTTATTGTACATTAGTACTAGAACATATTTGAACTTTAATTCAAAAATTATGCTGGAGCATATTGGCTGATATGCTTTTTGGCATTATTTTAGCAGGATAGGTTTTACTTTGACTAATACCTATTTAACATAAAAAAAAATGATATATATCAAACTCTTTAAGATGAAAATTTGTAACTTTGTCAAGAATTCAACCAACGTTTTCTAAAAAACATTTTTACAAAGTCAATTAGAAGAGAAATAGAAAGATTGAATTATTTATCATTATTTTGTTTGAATTGTACCATATTCACGCAGTTAAGTACCTTACCTCGTGCTTAATTTCATGTTTTACTATATGGCTATCTCAAGTTCTCAACTTATTATTTTAAATATTATTTGCAAAAATATTTTTCTAAAGTGGAGGTGTTGAGTATGCAAAGTGATGGCCTTATGAGTCTTGTTCCATTAATGATCTTCAATATCTCTATCTATTTTTATTTCATAGGAAGCTTACCAAGTGGTATTGGGAACTGTACATTACTTAGAGAAATCTCCCTCTCTCACAACAACCTTACAGGTAATAACCCTCTCTATCTATTCTTTATTGCAGATGATTTTGATAAGACAACTACTATTTGATGTTTATTGAATGCTTTCCTTGGCTTCAATTTAGTAAAAATAATTGCCTTACTTAAAACTTATACATGAATTCATAGCAATCTCATGAAATTTGGATGCTCTCTATTTCATCAATTGACGGACTAGATGAGTCTTATAACATATTTGATCAAAACTACGTTATTTTCTATTAAAATTAATTTCTCTTATATATAATCACAAAATTATTTATTTTTTAATAAATTTTAAGTCAAGTCACCCAAACTTTTTATTTTTATTTTAACTGACTCCTCAATTAATAAAATGAATATCTCAATTTCAACTATAGAATTGAGAGGATCCTAATCCTCTTTCTTGATAGGTGTAACATATTTAGATTTCATGCGGAGGAACACTTTGAGCAAAGGAGACAGAAAAGACATTACAACTTATGTAGTGATTCTCTAGTATATATTAACCTAATTAATTGCATTAATTTGTAGGATTGTCCATAAAAAGCCACATTTGGTGCCCTTTATTTGATTGATGCATAACATGTCATTTTTAATACTTTTGATATTTCCTAGTTGCAAAATAAAATTTCCGAAGATTCTTAAGTATGACATATCCACTAGACGAAGTTTGACTAAAGTGTAAACTAGAAAATACGCTTCAGCAAAGTTAATCAAGGAATTCTGTTGAAGGAAATTAGGTTTGAAACCATTAGCTTTTAGATTTAATCACCTGAACTTGAATAGATTGAACAAAAAAGTTAGGAAATCCTGCAACCCATGGTTGTAGAGGAGGGGTCTTAAATTAACTTGGGTAATATGCCTAAAGAGCAGGAGTGCCATGCTCCAGAAATCACTTAACTTGAACAAGGAAATTAGATTCAACTTTTAGATTAAATCATAGAACATTTATGCATGTAGATGGTAGCTATTGATTCGATTAAATAATAGGAAAATTCTGTCTTGAAGAAAATCCATGCAGCTGGGATTTTTGGAATCACACTTGCCAAGTTGCGGTCAATCAAGTTAAATGGGCTTAATCTTCATGGGAAAAATCTGGGGAAAAAAAATCAATGCATGTAGCTCTGACATTAGTTTCATATAGACAAAAAAGAAAAACAAAAAGAAAAAGGAAAAGGCCTCTGCATTAATTGTGTTCATTCATTTTTATTTTTTTTGGTATGTCGATAAGAAATCAAAATTACCCTAATAATAGGACCACCCATAAAAGAGACACAACAAAAGTAAGAAGACTCAAAGCCAAGTCCTCGCAAATGTATCACTTAAATATATGTTGTATGTTTGTTATGCTTGAAACACAATCTGGTATGTATTCAATTTATTTATTTTTATTAAATGTTAATTTTCTTTTAAGGACATAGTAATTTGATAGGGCTATTTTTCTCATGGAAAAATGAGAAAAAATCACTTTGTCCGACTGTAGTTCCTATACAAGTTATACAACTAACAGCCACTAACAGCAAGAATGGAGTTACCATTCTACCCCTTGCCCTTCCCACTGTCTACAAAATGTGTTGGTTCAAATTTCTTAACATTGTGCCTTTTAATGGATGTGATAGCTCTCACTGGTTATCTTCAATGTGGTAAAATTTGTAAATCTGAAGTATTTATACAAGGGCAATATTATTTTGCAGGTTCAATACCACAAAAGATTGGCGAACTCCATCGTCTAGAGTTATTGCAAATCTCCTTTAATAGTCTAAGTGGTCCCATACCATCAAATGTCTTCAACATCTCAACCTTAAAAGTGGTAACATTCACAGAAAATCATCTTTCAGGCTACCTTCCATCCACCATTGGTGACTCCTTACCCAATTTCCAAGGACTTTACCTAGGAGTAAATAAACTAACTGGAACCATCCCAGACTCTATCTCAAATGCTTCTAACCTCAATGTTCTAGACATCTCCTCCAACTCGTTCGCTGGAATTGTACCTGATACACTTGGTAATTTAGAATTCATTCAATGGCTTAGCTTCGCAGACAATAATTTGACCAGCAAATCTTCTATGTTCCTCACTTCATTAATGAAGTGCAAACATTTGAGGGTGTTGTGGATATCAAAAAATCCACTGAAATTTATCCTACCAGCTACCATTTGGAATAGCTCTTCTCTTCAGAGTTTCTATGCAGCTAATAGCAATGTTATGGGCAAAATTCCTGGAGTAATTGGTAATTTTAGCAACTTAATTACCATAGATTTACAAGAGAATGACTTATCCGGGACAGTTCCTACAACAGTCGGGCAATTATTGAATCTCCAATATCTGAATTTTGGAGGCAATAAACTACAAGGATCCATCCCAGGCAATCTCTGTTATTTAAGGGATTTGGCTTACTTAATTTTGAGTGGAAACAAGCTTCATGGGTTGGTGCCAACATGCTTAGGTAATCTTACTCAGCTAAGGAGTCTTCAACTAGACTCAAATGGATTAACTTCAGCAATACCCTTGAACCTTTGGAACCTTAAAGATCTTTTGGTTCTAGACTTGTCTTCAAATTCTTTAAGTGGTGAATTACCATTGGAAATTGGAAATTTGAAGGTTGTGAATCAAATTGATCTATCTAGGAACAAATTATCTGGGGACATCCCAAGCTCAATCGAGATCCTCAAAAACTTGGTGACTTTCTCCTTAGCACATAATAGATTCCAAGGTCCAATTCCTCAATCATTTGGTAGTTTGATAAGCTTGGAATTCTTGGATTTGTCCAGAAACAATTTGTCTGGTGTTATTCCCAAATCCTTGGAACAACTATCATATCTTAAGTATTTGAATTTGTCTTCCAATAAGTTAGAAGGAGAAATCCCTGAAGGAGGGCCTTTTGCCAACTTCACAGCTGAATCTTTTATGTGGAATAAGGCCCTGTGTGGTTTGCCTCGGTTTCAAGTTTTTCCATGTACTAGTGCTCATCACCGATCAAGAGAAACATTGGTGCTTGTGGTGAAATATATTTTACCAATAACAGCATTTGTAGTACTCATTTTGGTTTTAGTACTTGTGTTGAAATTTTCTCGAAAAAGAAAGATTAGTATTCCAGATCAAGAAAATTCATTTTCTATGACAGCACCGAAAAGGTTTTCATACCATGAGCTTCTACAAGCAACAAGTGGATTTACTGAATGCAATTTACTTGGGGTAGGAGGCTTTGGTTCAGTATACAAAGGGACACTTTCTGATGGCATGATAGTCGCAATAAAAATTTTTGATTTGCAACTTGAAGGGTCACTCAAGAGTTTTGATATTGAATGTGAAGTAATGCGCAATGTACGTCACCGAAATCTCATCAAGGTCATTGGGAGCTGCTCCAACCTTGATTTCAAGGCTTTAGTAGTAGATTACATGCGTAATGGGAGTCTCGATAAGTGGTTGTATAACCCCGACTATTGTTTGGATATCCTACAGAGACTGAACATACTGATTGATGTTGCATATGCCTTGGAATATCTTCATCATGATTGTTCACCACCAGTGGTTCATTGTGATGTAAAACCAGGTAATGTTTTGCTTGATGAAGATTTGGTAGCACATCTTAGTGATTATGGCATAGCAAAGCTCTTAGGAAATGAAGAGGCTATAGCAAAAACCAAGACCCTAGCTACAATTGGGTATATTGCACCAAGTATTTTATGATTTTATATATTTCATATTATATCAAAGTTTATTTTATGTTTCCATCACCTCATTTAGCTTACCTAAGACTCTCTCAGAAAGTTTTCTTTTCATACCATCAAGTTTAATACTATAAGTCTTTTAACGATGAAATTGTGTTGCTCGTAGAGTATGGATCAAAAGGGATAGTGTCAACAAAAGGTGATGTATATAGCTATGGTATAATGCTGTTGGAAACGTTTACGAGGAAAAAGCCCACAGATGCAATGTTTGTTGGAGAAATGAGCATAAAGCAATGGGTGGATGAGTCATTACCTTATGCAGTAATCAATGTCATCGATGCCAATATATTAAGGAGAGGTGATGAATATTTCGCTGTTAAGGAGCAATGCATAAAATCTATCATGGAATTGGCTATATCTTGTTGTGCAGGGTCACCAGAAGAAAGGGTCAACATGAAAGATGCGCTGTCAACACTCAACAAGATTAAAGTTGAGTTTCTCGAAAACATTCAAAATTGATGAATATTTTAGTTTCTCGTAAAATAGAGTTTCCTGCAAGATAGCAAGAAAGTTGTGATCATGTGGTTAAGATCATTGTATTGAGATAATAAATTGTAACCAAAATTTTGTAGTCTCAAGGGACTCGAAATATGCAACTACTGTGCTAGCTAGTAGTTTGAGACTGTCCTCTTCTGCTTTACGAAAATATAAAACAAATACTTAATGCCATCCATTAGACCGACAAAAGTGCCAACTTGTGTATTTATCCTCATTCTTAACAAAAGATGGGGGAAAAAGACTAGTGGTTCAAGATAGCCATTAGTGTTTGTTCGGTAAAAACTGAATGTCAAGGACTGGAAAACTTTAATATAGAATTCTATGGCTGAAATTTTTATGCATTGAGTTTTCATTTTGATAATTTTAAGAAAAGTATATTAATTCATATTGAAAATGAAAATTACTCTCCATTGAATCTATTCAGCATTCACTAATAAGTTAAGTCTCTCTGACTTAAGATTAATACTCAGTTGCAGACAATTTTTATGATCATGTGTAATCATGTGCACTTGATCGTGAAACCATTGAATGCATTTACTTTTAAGTACTTAATATGGAACAGGGCCTTATACCTAAGCACATCACATAATCAAGTAAGATATTGTAATAGGTCATGTAAAAGCACCTCCAGTTGTACACTAGGCATCGATCCCTATCCTATCATGTGCAATACAAATTTATAACTATGCAAAAGTGCTTGCAATTTAGTGCCACAACATTTAAGGCTTTGAGCCATATTAGAAAAATCCCATGCCAACAAGAGCAACCTTGGTCCAGACCAAAGTTTTAGGCTGAGGTTTGGGCTGTAATTTGTAACTTTTCTGTTGTAATTCAGTTGGTGTCACGAGAGTACTTGAATGTATTAGAATCTCCTAGAAATGAATATGGAGGTTTGGGGCATATTGTATGCTTTGTAAGGATCTGAAGTTGAGTACCGGGATTTTCAGGGCTTCACAGTGGGGTTTGTAGCAGAATAGTCGAATAAAAAATTGGGTCTGGAGGTGCTAAGAGGCTCCCGCCGGGGGGGGGGGGGGGGGGGGGGGGGGGGGGGGGGGGGGGGGGGGGGGGGTGGGGGGGGGGGGGAGTGGGGTGTCGAAGGAGGGGGAGGGAGGAAATGTATTGGTTTTTTTTTTTTTTTTTTTTTCTTTTTTAAACCAAACAACTTAATTTAGAATGTATGCATAAAATGAGCAATCTCAAAACGAAAACGAGTTCACTCAAAAAATTTGTGCAGTAGATTATTCACAGCAGATAAAGGAGTAGACACAAAACTGAAATGAGTTGACTCAAAACTTTAGAGAGCTGATGTCCAAAATAGGGGATCGGTTCACCTTTAGACTTTAATATTCAAAATTCTTCAAATTTTTATTTCACTACACCATATGTTATACTCAGATACAATAGATGATATTATCTTATTTAAATCCACGATTTTACTTAACGTTAAAAAAAACTAACAAAATAAGAATGTGAATTTAAAATTAATAACAACATTACCTGTTGGATTTAGATAACTAACACGTGGCGTAGTGAGATAAAGAGTGTAGAGAATTCTGTATATTAAGGACTGGAAAGGAGCCAAACCCCCAAAACATAGAGCTGAGTTGACTTAAAACCAACGTAATTAGTGTTCAAATTCAACAGGGCTAATTACATTTTAGGCCCTTGTATTTTGAACAAAAATCATATGACCCTCATGTGGTTTAAAAATGAATACAATCTCCTATGGTTTGGACTAATTACAAAATGAAAGAAAATCTTTAGAGTTAACATCAATTATATCATAATGATATTTTCATCATTTATCTCACCAAAATAAAAAATAAAAAAAATGATTTTGCCCTTTTATATCAAAATAAAGGAACATTTTTTGCAGGGACGCTTTTGTTATTTCACCCAATCTATCAAGGTTTTATCTATTTTATAGATAAGTCTAAACTATAAAAGGTTTATGTGTTTACTTTTGAACTACAAGTGTTCATCTAATTGTCGCTATCATATATTCAAGTGTAAGTGATGTGTGCAACAAGTATAGCAAACAATCAAATAATAAAAAAATTGAGACAAGGAAAAGAGTAGGGCTCTAGGATTTAGGCTCTGTCTGGTACAAGGGAATGTAAAGGAATGAAATGAGAATGAGAATGAGAATAGAATGGAATGGAATGGAATAGTCATTCTCATCTCCTTGTTTGGTAAGACCAATGAACACTGTTAGAATAGAATATAATGAAATTTGCATAAGATATGAAATTTTAATATTATGTCTATACAAAATATTAGTAATATATTATTTAATTATTATATATTATTAAGCATTTGTAATGGTGGTGGTGGCGGCGGGGTGGTGGTTTAATTATTAAATATTTTTATGAATTTTTAACTTTTTAAACTTTTTAAAATTTTAAATTTTAAAATTTAAATTTTTTTTTTTTTTTTTTTAAATTTTAAAATGAGAAAAATAATTACCAAACATGTTTTATATTTTTTAAAAGAAATTTGATAACAAAAATCTTACTAAGTTTTGTTTTATACTGTTTCATGTGGGAATGGTCCATTCTCATTCTCACTCTTCAAATACGAAATGGTTATTCCAACAAAATGTGGAAATGATCATTTCATGAGAATAATTATTCCACATTTAAATAGTAATACCAAACATGAAATGAGAATGAAAGTGAGAATGGTTATTTCTTTTCATTCCATTCCTTTATACCAAACATAGAATAATAGTGGTCCGGTTTTAAACTTTAATTCAAAGCTTACGTCCACTCTCAAGGTTACTTTGAGGAGGTTTTTCTCCACTACATTGAAGAGATTAATACAACCACTAGCTTTATTAGGCATTAATTCACCCAGCCCAACTAGCTTAAATAGATGCCAGTACCACCTGTAACCCTAGCTAGACTTCTTACAAAATTTAAAAACAAAATTACCACGCTGTTGATTACAAGAATTTTCTCTCATAATAAATTTACCAATGAAGCACAAAGATTTACAAAGGAGAGAGCTGACGGATGCATGATATTAAAGGATGAAATTTCACTTTTTGATACACGGTCTGGTTTTGTTCTTCTTTCAGCCGTGAGCTATATGATTAGTGGATAATTTTGTTAATTAATTTTTTTTATTTAACTATTTGATCAATGAATTTTACTTGTCCCTTTCACTTTCTTCCTTCTCCCTCTCTCTCTCTTTGGGCAGTACATTTTTACAGTGTTAATTAATTGGGTTTAAATTATACTATTATTCACATTCCATTTTATTATCAAAGACATGGGGGAAAAAATAAAATTTCAATATTCATACAATGCATGATTTTGTATGAATTGTTGGACAAATTAAAGTGGTAGAAATATATTTATTGTCGCACCTCAGTTTTTACTCGAGTCCAAGTCTTGGGTTAGGCAAACCGATATTCTCTATTTAAACTTACCCTTCTAATAAGGACAAGTGCAATGGGTTTAAATTTGAAATTGACTTGAATAAGGGTGTTTTGGAAAAAGTTTGGAGTCACTTCATAACATAGATAAAGATGTGTTAGGCCATCTAAAACTAAGTATAATTCAAAGACTAAACTTAGGTTTTTTTTTAAAATCCCTTGTAGGAAAGGTTTTGAAAAGTGAAGTTTTTAGTGACCTTTTGAAAATGTTTAAAATCCTTTTGAAATGTGACTCCATGTTAGTCTTCGCACTCCAGATATATGGTCCAGGTTTGGTTACAAGTAGGGAAAATATCTTAAGATCATCACCTTGCCTCGCCCCATCAGTACCAACATGTCAATTTACTCTTAATTTACTAACTAATGTTACAGTTACTTAATATCCACTTATATCCACTTATTAAAGTTTTGAAAACGGAGTATAGTCATCACTTTAGGAATAAATGATGCATGGTACATGTTTTTAGAAAGATTTTTGAAAGAACAAAAAATTTTTGAAATTTAATTTTCAAAAGTAATTTCGATAGAAGGAAAGTTTTGAGAAGATATTCGACTTGAAAGAAGAGATGTGACCACACCTAGTTTTGTTTAGGTTGCTTGGGTATCTCATTTGATGAGAATCAAGTCATTCATAGTTCGTGTTAGAGCATGATTGGAAAATAGACTCAAGGGAGTCTTGAAAGGTTTTGAAACTTGAACTCAAAAGAATTTTGACTTGAAAATGAACTCAAGAGACTTTTTGAAATACTTTTGAAATAGAACTTAAGAGAGTTTTGAAAATATTTTTAAAAGCAACTCAAGAGAGTTTTAAAGTGTTTGTGAAATCAACTCAAGGGAGTTTTAAAATATGTTTTAATTATAATGAAGCAAGAGTTCTTGAAGACTTGTCTTTGAAAAGTTTTGATAATCATTTGTTATACCATATAAAAGGCTTGTTTGAATGTTTCATTACCTTTAAGAGATTAGTTATTGATCAAAATAAACTCCCTTAGGTTTATAATTTTTGGAAAATGCGTTTTAGAAATAGGGATAGAAACTTCTTTTAGGGTTTTAAAAACTTTAGGGTTTTAGAGCCCTATGGTGGACCATGATGGTTCTGTTGGCCCAAGTAGGCAACCCGAGAGAGGGGGGGGGGGGGCGGTGTTTGAATTGGGTTTTATAGAATTTTTACCAAGAATTGCAACTAAAAACAGTTTATGAATTTTTTGCAATGATTAATCAAAGTGTAGATCGAGCAAGTAAAGTATATATCAAAGTATGTATCTATGCAAGCATGTATAGAGAGCAAATAAGCAAAACAGAGACAGGAGAGAAGAGTACCAGATTTATAGAGGTTCGGCCAACCTTGCCTACGTCCTCTCTTCTTCGATCCTTTCGAAGGAATTCCACTATGTAACACTCTTCACACAGCTGCTGGTTTTGCCACGAGTGCCCAGCTCACTCTTACAAAAGCTTCTTCCCAAGCTTTCAAAACCCAAGAGATTTTGTCCAAGCTTCTCTTAAACTTACAAGTGATTTTGTCCAAGCTTCACTCAAACTTACAAGTGTTTTTATCCAAGAACACTCAAACTTACAAGTTTACAAACCCACCCAAGTGAAAATGAATAAAGGTTATACAAATGATAACTCTCCTAGTGAGTATATGAACAAATACAACTCAATGGATAACCTTAAACACTCAGCAAAAGTATGTGGCAGTGAGGTACAGGTGATTTTCAGCTTCAACCACTTGAAATGAATGGTATAATTGCTCTTCTCTTCTTCTTTGAAGCTGTATGTATCTTGTATATAAAGATATAGATCGATTTTAGCAGTTGGAGAAGTATGTGAGAAGATTTGGTTGTATATTTATCCATACCGTTTGTCAAAAAACTAGCCGTTACTGTCTGGGAGTCGACTCTTTTTACAATGAGTCACCTCTTTTTGCATTTCAGCAGATTTTTCAAGTCACTGTCCAAATGAGTCGACTCTTTTGCTCGAGGAGTCTACTCTTTTAAACAGTCTGCAAAATATTTATTCTCTGTTGAAATAAGTCGACTTTTTTTACAAAAGGAGTCAACTCTTTTAAGCTTCCAGCAAAATTCTAAGGCTCTGTTCGAAAGAGTCGACTCTTTTTACTTTTGGGGTCGACTCTTTTTAGGAGAAAACATGTTTTTTGCAATTTTTCTTCATTCTTCTCCAAAGTCTCCAATCTTTTCAAGGATCATGTAAATAGGCTTTTTAAAGCTTGCAAACACTTCTTCAAGGTTAGATGACTCTAAGAACATCTTCAATTCATTCAAGATGAATTTTTTTCATTTTCATTACTTGTAAAGCTCTCCATCATCATAACTTCATCCATTGATTCAAGTCTTCTTCAAGATCTTCAAGAGAGCTTCCATGACTTAGAATCTTCATTTCTTCAATTGATTTTCTATTCTTCTTTGAACATCTTTATTTCTAGATTTCTTCAATCAATATAGCTTCTCCATGGACTTCAATAACTCTTCCAAGAAAGCTTTCCAAGTTTTGTGATTCCTTCCATGTCTCCAAGACATCTTCAAATCTTTCAAGAAAGCTTCTATGTTTCTGAGTTGGTTTCTTCCTCTTCCATTCTTGCAAGATATCTTCAAGTTCTTGAAGTCTTCAATCTTTTTAATCAAGACTTTTAGCATTTTCATTCTTCTTCCTTGATATCCATGATCTTCATTCTCTTATGAGATCGCCATTGTTGAATATGTCATTCCTTCATGAGTATCAATCTCCAATCTAAGATTTTCATCATCTTTGAGATTTCTTTATCTTCTTATAATATCAGCTTTGTAGAATACATTACCTCATCATACTTTTCATTTTTTATTCAAATTTTTGCATCACAAGTCCTCCATTATGATAAGCTTCAAGTCAAGATCTAATTCATAATTCATCTGCACACAAAGTAGAATTATTAGATCATTAAGCCATGTTTTGTTATCATCAAAATCAAGGCATTGCCTCAACAGGTTCCACTTGATATTTCACTTTTTCTTTGAAAATTTTGGTCATAGAAAGACTAAGGTTGTCTTAAGAATGTGACTCTAGAAAATCCTTTTTGAATGAGATTTTAAAATACTTAGGGTTTAGAAACCTAATATGAACTATAAAGGTTTCATTTAATGTGTCACCTTCACTTGGAAACCCTAGCCATGAGAGGTTTAGGATAATTCTTAGGGTTGTAAGTTCTTAGAAATCATTTTGAAACCTTTCTTTCAAAATGCTAAGAATCTAGACATTTTTTGTTAAGACAATTTCAAGAGAACTTTTCTCAACAACTTGAGGAGGTTACAAAAGTCTTTGAAAAGATTTTATCAACATGATTTTTGAATATTCAAGAGAGTGGAAATTTTGAAAAACAAATGTCAAAATGGTCTGTGAACTTAAGATTTTGAATTGGGGCTTGTAGTTAGATGCCGAGGCTAGGCTTGCTAATTAGGGCTAGGTTAACTTAGAGTTAACTAACTAGAATTAGGTTAATTTAGGGTTTTGAGAACTTAGAGTGAGAAACTAGGGTTTCAGAAACATAGGTAGAGAAACTAGGGTTTGGAAAACTTGGAGAGAGAGACTAGGGTTCACTACAAGAAATTACACCTTTGGCAACGACCTTTGGCAACCGAAACAGATTCTAGTTGCCGAAAGAGTATTTTCCGCAACAATATTTATCTTTGTTGCCAAATTTAGTCATTCGGCAACGACATTTAGTTTTTGTTGCCAATTGTTAGGGATTCGGCAACGCCTTTTGTCTCTCAACGCCAATTGATAGGGGATTTCGTGACTCCATTTAGTTCTTGTTGCCAAAAGTTTCTTTTTTTTAGGCAACAAGATAATTTTACTGTTGCCAATTTTTTTCCATTTAGCACCATTACATTTTGGCGCTACAACCAGAGAAGGATTTCGGCGGGAAGTATATATTAATTTTATTTGTAAACATCTCTCTCTCTCTTACTTTCCAAATCTTTCTCTGTTGATGTCTCTCTCTTATACCCAATTTCATATCATAACAGATTTCTCAATTTCCAAAAAGCCCTAGTAGATATTCATGTATATATATCTACGTGGAGACACCAGCCATTCATCATCGTTTGAGAGTTCACTACTTCACATAGGTTTGCCTTTCTTTCACATTTACATTGTTGTGCTTCATCGGTGCATGTTAGGCTCGGTTTTGCGGATTGAATTTTCTGACTGGATTTCAGCGTGCAGCGCTTCACCGAGGTATTTCTGTTTTCTCTGCTACGGTTCACCAGGGTTTGGGTTGATTTCACATTTTCAATTTTTGGTTTCTTCTTCCCTCAGTAGCTTGCTGGATTTCACAGTGGACTATGGTTCGATCACCCTGGTTTTTATCAGTTTCACAGATTGGTTTTCTGGTTTCTTCTTCTTCTACTTCCACCACGATTAGGTATTCATGAATTCCTCCACTGCTAAATTCTTTGCTGCTGAACCATAAAATACAGGGTTTGGTTCGGTTTCATACTTCCAATTTTTGGTTTCTTCTTCTTCCCTCATAAAATTGCTGGATTTCACAGTGGGCTGCGCTTCACTGGAGTTTTTATCGATTTCACAGATTAGTTTTTTTGGCTTCATCTTCTTCCATCCTGATCAGGTATTCTTGCATTCCTTCCCTGCAATATTTCTTTCAACTATTTAGAAACTACTGCTTAAAACTATTGTTTGCATTGTGTAATTTTTGCACTTCTACAAACGGTTCTAATTGAAGGTATTCTGCTAAACTTAGTTTCCCGTACATGTAATTGCAGTGGGATATTTGGCATACTAAGCAAGCATTTAATTTGACCAATAGCAATTTCACACCCTTTTTAAAACAACCAATACATCTTTGATTAAATTTTGGTTTTTTTGGTTAACCATCAATTGCTATCTTTGAGGTTAGGAAAACATGTTCAAACTATCATTATGTGCGCATTGATTCTATGATTAGTAATTCTGCAGATTTAAATAAGCTAAAACACTTCAAAAAGTCTATATGTGAATTAAGCCACAAATGGATATGTATGTATATATTTGTGTGTACATACATACTACGTATCAATTTCTAATATACATTGAATTTATTCTTAGTTTTAGATTAGTTATATCCAATTTGTCGATCTTTTTTTTTCTTCAAATTTTTTAATAAAGAAACTTGAGAATTTCTATTAATTAGCCCAGCCAAAGAAAAAGGAAAGATAAACTAGTAATGAGACCTAAGCATTTCTACAAATAAAAAGAAAATAAGGAAAAACAACTTACCTGATATAGTTAAATGAAAAACTTCAATAGACAGTTTCTTGAGAAAAATTTTCTTAGTGAAGTCATTTCTTCAATTAGGCTGCCAAGAGTATAAATTTTCTTAGTGAAGTCATTTCTCATATTTTGAGCTCTTAAAAGCAATTTAGGCTGCCATTAGGTATTATTTGTCTTCTCTAATACCTACGAGGCTACAAATTTGATGCGGATACCATAGCAGAAGACTACTTGAACCGGTAGTCGGTAAACTTTAATCGGCCATAACTTTTGCTCCGTAACTCCGTTTTCTTATTATAATATGTTTTCGAAAAGCTAGCAACGAGCCGGAGAAAGGGTGTTTTGATTGTCTAAGTATGATTTTTGGCCCGTTTTGTGTTTTGGGCTTATTTTTTTAGGTTTTCGTCAGTTTTTTTCTATTAACCTGGTTTGTCCCAGACTCTAGGGTTTCGTGCCACATATTTATACTATTGTTTAAGACATCTTCTGTAGTTTTTTGAGATTAATATAGTTTGCGTGCAAGTTTGCACCTTGTTCCTATGTATGCTTTCAATCATTTCAAGTCCCTTTAGCTTCCCCTTCAACTCCCTTACATGCTGCAAATGAGCATAAATTACATACATAGTATTTAATTATTTTATTCTTATCCATTAAGCTTATGATTGTCTAAGCAATACTTAATTTTGGTGGATTGTCTACCTTGGATTGTCTAATTTAGACAGGTTAGCGCACAAGTCACCTACCAAAATAATGATGGACTTAAAAATGTTGTTATACATGATGCATTGAACTTGACATGAATTTGACTTTGTAGGTGACCAGCTATGGCAAGTATTGACAAGAGTTGGATGTTACTTAGAAAAAGACTAAGTAAGGAGTATCGAGATGGGGTGAAGTCATTTCTTGAATTTGCAACGGTAAAAGATGGCCCAGATGTTGATATTCATTGTCCATGTATGGAATGTTTGAATGTTGAACTTCATCACCCTAAACTTGTGGAATATCATTTGGTCTGGAGAGGTATTTCCCCTTCCTACAGGACTTGGGTGCACTATGGAGAACCTGTTCCCATTCATCAGCCCCATGTATTTAACGATAATCATCAAGATCAGGGTGATGGTGTTTGGGATGGAATAACAGGTGATGAAGATGAGGACCATGATGAATTATCTAATTTATTGGAAGACCATTACATGGGTACTATTGCGAATGATGATTAGGATGAAGTGGTTGGTTGTTTTGAGAGTGCGGATGTGCAAAACTTTGATAAATTGTTGGATGATGCTCAACGTGAGTTGTACTCAGGCTATCAAAACTTCTCTGTGTTGTCTTTCGTGATTAAGATGCTTCATATGAAAGTGTTGAACAAGTGGAGCAATAAATCCTTTGACATGTTGTTAGGGGTGTTGAAGGACCTCTTGCCAAAAAGTGATCAGAAGATTCCATGGACACTTTATGAAGCAAAGAAATTGCTACGTGATTTGGGTCTAGGGTACGTATGTATTCATGCTTGTAAATATGATTGTGCACTTTTTTGGAAGGAAAATGCAAATCTAGAAAATTGCCCTCTTTGTAAAGAGCCTAGATATAAGTTGAATGATGGCAAGGGTAAAAACATACCCCACAAGATCTTGCGATACTTTCCATTGACCCCGAGGTTAAAAAGATTGTATATGTCGAGGAAAACAGCTACAGATATGAGATGGCATAAGGAGATGCATGTGGATGATGGGATATCAAGGCATCCAGCTGATGGTGAAGAGTGGAAAGACTTTGATCGGCGGCATCCTAATTTTGCTATGGAGCCTCAAAATGTAAGGCTAGGGCTGGCTACTGATGGTTTCAACCCTTTTGGAAATATGAGCAATTCTTATAGTATGTGGCCTGTGATAGTGATGCCATATAACCTACCACCGTGGAAGTGTATGAAAGAGCCATTTTGTATGATGTCATTACTTATTCCTGGACCACTAGCACCAGGGAGAGATATCGATGTTTACATGAGGCCGCTAATTGATGAGTTAAAGGAGTTATGGGAAGATGGTGTGCTTACTTATGATGCCTCAATTGGACAGACTTTTCGAATGCATGCAGCTGTTATGTGGACTATTAATGACTTTCCTGCATATGGTAACTTGTCTGGGTGGACAACAAAAGGTTATTTGGCTTGCCCCACATGTAATAAGGATGCATCATCGCAACGGTTGAGAGATAAAATAGGCTACATGGGCGCTTGCCGATACTTGCCTGACGATCACCCTTGGCGAAGTAGTAAGCTCTTTAATGGTAAAACTGAGGCTCGGTCAAGACCTGTGGAGTTATCAGGGGAACAAATATTAGAGCAATTGGATTGAGGAACATACAAGCCATTCGGAAAACATCCAAGCAACAATAAAAGGAAAAGGAAAGAAAATGATGTATTCAATTGGAAGAAAAAAAGCATTTTGTTTGAGTTACCATACTGGAAGACACTTAAGCTGCAGCACAACCTTGATGTCATGCACATAGAGAAGAATATATATGATAATTTGCTTGGGACTTTCTTAAGCATAGATGGGAAGAACAAGGACACGAATAAAGCACGCATGGACTTAGAGGATATGAAAATAAGGAAAGAGTTGCACTTGAAAAATCATGCAGATGGATCCTTTGAAAAGCCCCCAGCATTGTACACATTGTCCCCAGAGGAAAGACATGGTTTTTGTGCTTTTTTGAAATCGATCAAGTACCCTGATGGCTATGCAGCAAACATCTCAAGATGCATGAGTACCAAGGATGGTAAGTTATCAGGCTTGAAAAGTCATGAATGCCATGTCCTATTACAACGACTTCTTCCAATTGGGATGCGTGGTTATCTAGACAAGGATATCTGTACCGCGGTGTTTGAGTTGGGAAATTACTTCCAAGAGTTGTGCTCAAAGACATTGAGGGTGAAAGATTTGGAGAAATTAGAGGACCGTATAGTACTCATACTTTGCAAGCTAGAAAAGATTTTTCCTCCTGCCTTCTTTGATGTGATGGTTCACTTAGCTGTTCACTTGCCTCACGAGGCTAAGCTTGCTGGGCCAGTACAGTATCGATGGATGTACCCAATTGAAAGGTAATTACTTTCCTTTTACTATGGAATTAAATTAGAATTGTTGTGCAACAGTGTGCCATATGTAATATTATCATATTGTTTATTAAAGGCTACTCGGAATCTTAAAAGGGTATGTTGCCAACCGAGCTCGTCCAGAAGGTTCAATCGCAGAGGCTTACATTGTGAAAGAGTGTCTTACTTTTTGCTCAATGTATCTTGGCGGGATTGAAACTGTATTTAATCAAGAAGAACGGAATGATGATGGTGGTGAGCGTGGGCCAGGGTTGGCTGTATTCAGGCAAAGTGTTCGTCCTTTTGGGCTAATAAGAAGGGCTGTTAATGTCTCTCAGAAGGAACGTGAGATGGCTCAATGGTTTGTCCTATATAATACCTCTGAATTAGAGCCCTATCTAGAGTATGTTTCCATCGATATTGTATGCGTAGATATGATTTTTTTAATGATTTTAACCATAATTAGTTACTTATAATTCATATGTTCTTAATTAGGGAACACAAGAATTTGTTAGAGAATGAAAGTGCAAGTAACATCACAAAGCGACAACAAGAAGAATTTCCTAAATGGTTTAAAGAACGTGTATGATATTCAAATTTCTGAAACAAGATGTACATTATTCAACCGTAGTTAGATCAATATTAACACAATACACATTTTTTTATATAGATGAATGAATTACGAGCTCAAGGGTCACGAGAAGCAACTGATGAATTGTGGTCATTAGCCAATGGTCCTGGTGCGATAGTGAATATATATGCAGGTTGCATTTGTAATGGTGTCAGATTTCATACAAAAGATCGTGACAACCGTCACAAAAGTCAGAATAGCGGGTTGGTTGTGGAAGGGGACCATCAGGGACAGAAAATTAACTTCTATGGCTACTTATGTAAAGTCTGGGAAATGATATATGTGCGTGGATATCGAGTTGTTTTGTTTCAATGCGAATGGTTCAACACTGGTAGTAAATGGACTTTGCGCACCGATGAACATTTCACAACCATTGACGTAAGAAGCCGGTGGTATCAAAATGACCCCTTTGTCTTAGCAAGTCAAGTGCAACAAGTCTTTTATGTTAATGATACCAAATTAGGTGAAAATTGGAAAGTTGTAGAACGATTCCAACGTCGAGGAATATGGGATATGCCAGAGGTGGATGGTGTAGACCCCAACGATGTTGAATTGTCTATTCCTACTGATGTCTTCCAACAAGATGAAACTACTGAGGTTGTCCCAATTGTCATTGAAGATCACATCACAGGGTCATTACATAGGAATGATCTCGATGCTGAAATCATTCCAAGTAATGTGGTTTTGCAACTAGGCAAACGAGCGCATGTTGATAGTGTTGATGATGATGGTTTCATTTGCGATGAAGATGATGAATTGATGGGGGAGACTAATGATGAGGAAGAAGATGAACTGCATTCTCATTCTAATTCTAATGGAGATACTGATATAGAACCTTAATTTAGTGAATCTTTTAGGCTTTTGTATATGATAAATGAACCATCATATCACTTGTTATTAAAAAGTTGCTTTATGCAATGTCTTTTATTTGTCATTATTTGTAATGGGAAATATAAATTTTTTGCCTATACATATTGCCTAGTATTAGTTTTTATCTTATTTTATGTTTCACAGGTTACATAGATGGCACCCGGGAGTGTTAGGAGGATATCAACTTCCACAGCAGGGTTGGGCCCAACCGAGGGGAGGACACCATCTTTGTCGGCATCTAGTCGACGTACCCAGCTTAATACTATTGGTAAGTTTGTGCAACTTATAAACTATTTTTATATATTAAGTATATGTTAAATGGATAACCTCACTTAGATCTAAGAAGTTGCAGCAGCAGTTAGTTAAACTTGCATGTATTAACATGCTATTATGGTTTTACAACAGGTTCACCTGCCAGAGTTGTACGCGGTGTTACAAAAGGGAAGCATACGACCCGTCTCATCTCTCATAATGATGGCAAGAAGCTGCCAGTTCCAGTTCCAGAGGAGACTGGAGTACCAACAGGGGCTAATGCCACTAAGGTGGCTAATGAGTTAGGGGTCCAAATTAGGCTTGCTGCCCCACTACAGGGAGTGAAACGGTGGGATAAAATTAATGTCGCAGCTAGAGCGATTATCATACAAGCTGCCCGAGTAATTCCATTGGGTTTTCTTTTACATATATATACAAATATATGTATGTATGACATATATATAGTACTAATTTATAATGTAGTATTTGTGTTTTTATGTTTGTAGGATAAGTTCGAGATAAAGGACTATGATAACAGTGCAATCGTCCAACGGGCCGTGCAAAAAAAATGTTCACTTTTGTACAAGAACTGGAAGAGCAAAATGAAGGCACATTATCTTTAAGTTGCTGGAGGCTGGTGTTGACCCATACAGCAAGCCATATCATGAGGTGAAAAAAGAGGATTGGATATATATGATTGACAATGTATGGCAAGAAGAAACTCATAAGGTAATCTACTAGACATTCATACTTAATTATTATTCATTAATCTATTTTATTATTAATCAAATTATTTTGTAGAAACGGTCAGCACAAAACAAGGAAAATCGGTCTAAATTACCCTATAATCATACTATGGGTTCTAGATCATTCCCGGCAGGAATGTCTATTCAGGTGGTGTGTTCTACATTTTAAAAATTATTTTTTAGTGACCTATTTTTATATTACACTTACTTTTAGAACTAATGAAACAGCCAAGCACAGACGGTGGTGAGGTGTCTCAATTTATAGACTTTTACAAGACAGCTCACTGGAGCAAGAAAAAGAATAATTGGATAGAGCCAATTTGTGGTCAATTACATGTATGTATGCCAACAATTGTAGTTACTTCATTTGAATGTAACATTGATAAATTGCTAAGTTTTTTTAACATGACAGGAGGAGATGAAGAGGCGTCATGAGGAGTCTTTGCAGTTCGAAGAAACCCCAATGACAAAGGAGCAAATTTCAGTTCAGGTGTTAGGGGAGAGGCCAAGATACTTAAAGGGATTCGGGGTCGGTCCAAAGCCATCATCCTCTTCCAAATCTACACAAGCATCACGAGCACAAAATCAGCAGGAGGTGCAAAGTCTCAAAGCCGAGATAGAGTCCTTGAGAGTATTGAGCCAGAGCCAACAGGAGAAGATTCAAGATCAAAACAAGAGGTTCGCAGACCTCGAGAGCGTCGTGTGGCATCAAGCTGAGATGATGAAGGCGCTGACTAGTCACAATGGGGGGAGTTCTTCGACTGCGTGTTAGGGATTGACTTTTTGGTAAGTTTATTAATTTTCAGTAATTTATTTAAATAGTGTTCACCTGCGTGATATATATGATTGAAAATGATATGTGCATGTGTTACTGTTACACAAAATCATCACAATCTTCTCTTGTTGGCTCTGGCTCAATTCAGTGGATTAACCCCTTCCAACCGAAATTTCTACCATCTCCTCAATCACTAAGAATCTAATTTGTTTAGCTTGTCTTCCACCAGCACTCCATGAACTTGATACCAGCATAGAATACCAAATTAAAGTGTAAATAATTTTTACAGCAACCTTTTTGTGCATCTTTTGTTTGCCCTTTTTTTTTTTTGAAAGGCAAAATTCATTGAAAAGATGAATGGAGAACATATAAGAGAGGAGGGGAGGGCTCAAGACTGAACAAGAAAGTACTTGACAGAAAAGAGCCCAGCACCCTAAACTCAAACAAGAAGCAGGAGATAAAACACGAGATCTTCAGGCCTCTGGACTTGAATCCAAACCACCAATTCGTATGAGATATCAACTTCTAAGGACATACCCAGTTGAGACCCCTGTTTATTTCGATTAGCTTTGCAAGTGATGTTGTCATTATCCGGGAAGTTAATGCCCAGCATCTTCCCCATCTGAATAGTACTTTCAGCTTCATTTCTGTGCATGTCTTCAATCTGTTGTAATATGATGGTATTTCTGTTGATGATGTTTTGGGTGGGAAGTGAAGAGAGGGAATTGGATATAGCTTCCATTTTCTGAGTTGCTCTTGGTCTTGATTTGAAATTTGAAAAGAGTTTTGATTTCTTGCTCCCCAGTTCTGCGATAGCCTTTACTTTCCTTCCAATTCTTTTGGGCAGCATCCAGAAAGCCATAAAGGGAAATTGGTGATGATTTAAGAAAGATTTCAATTTCCAGTCTACTTTATTTATTTTGTTACCTATTCTTATTCTTACATTCAATAAATATCTTAAATGACTAAAATTAGCATCAATGTTGCTGTTTATGTCAATTTTCTGAAAGCACGAGTATTATACTCTTTTATTCTATTTTTTGTGTTTTGATTCAACTTTTTTGATTGTTTGTGCATAACTTCTCTATTTCAATTTCTTTGAGTTCATATTCAAGTTTGTTTCTGATCTTTTGTGCAGTATTTCTCTAGTTCAACTTTTGGCTTTCCAATTCAATTGTATCCACTGTTGCCGAATGATTGTGTTGTCACTTGGGAATTGTTTTTCTTCTTAATAGACATGGATGGAATTGAGTTGTTTTGCTGACCCCACAGGCTGCTAGAGACTCCCCTCCCATCCCAAACAAAAGATTAGATACCAAGAATTAAAAAAATATAAACTATTGAAATTTGTTCACTGTGTTTGACAAAGTTTAGATACCAAGAACTAAAAAAATATAAACTATTGAAAAGTGTTCACTATGTTTGACTCAAAGAATCTTGAAAGTACTTTACTGTAGGTCTGAAATAGTGTTTGACAATTGGACTCAAGTGTTTCAAATATAAAGAATCTGGAAAGTACTTTATGCCCGCGCGTTGGTGGTCGGTAAACTTCAATCGGTCATAACTTTTGATCTGTAATTCCGTTTTGCTATTATAATATGTGAAAAAAAGCTTGTAAGTATGATTTTTGGCCTGTTTTGTGTTTTAGGCTTATTTTTTTGGGCTTTTGTCAGTTTTTTTTTATAAAATGATTTTTCGTAGTTTTGAAGATTAATAAAATTTTGGTCTAACAAGAGGAATCTTTTTTTTTTTAATTAATTAAAGGTTTTTATGCAAAATCTCAATTGAAGATATGGTACTATATGCTTTAATGCTATAGCCATGCATGTGGTAGGCAACTACTGGTAAAAAAAATAGAATTCAAGGATTCAACCATTTGAATTCGAGGATTTGATTGGGATATGCTTCCAATTTGCCAATTTGAGGATTGGAGCACGATTCATCCACGTTGGTAGAAGGATTAGGTTACTGAGGGTCAGCTTTAAGGATGCTCCTGGGTACCCACTTGTGCACTAGGCAGAGTGTTTGAACCTCTATGTTGAAGCTGTACAATGCATCTTTTCATTTTGAATTTGCTGAAGTTGTGTCATTTGTTTACATGTGTCTTAAGCTGGGTGTGCTAGAAAAATGGTAGTTGGTGGTACCACGATGAAAAATGGATCTTATCACTGCAGGTTGAATGCCAAATGGGATTTAGGCTTTTTTCTTTTTAACTAATGGAAATTGTTACCTTGTGTAAGGTGGGTATTGAATCTGGTTGATGAGGACTATTATCATTGATACTGTGATGTGGCATTATATGTTAGGATTAACAAAAATGAAATCAGTAAACATGGTTAGTTAATCCTTTGCTGCAGTAACCTCCCCTAAGGATTGAACTAAGACCCTACATATTCTTGTAGGATTATACAATTTGTTATCGAAAAGGACCATTTGTTATTATATTGTGAAAATGTTATGCAAGTGTTGTAAAACCATTATCCAGATGTGATATTTTTCTGATACAGGACTGAATCACAATTCGTTTTATTTTCTTGTTCTGTTTACATTAGCAATTATTGGCTAAATTTATGAGAATTGCTCTTTGAGACATCTGAACTTGTTGGGTACTTGCAAAAGTTGGGAACATATTATAATTGTCAAAAAAATGGGTTGGGAACAGACTATGCATCCCTATTTGAAGACTCAAATCGAAGCATTCAACAAAAAAAATCTGAGGTTTGTTTTTTTTTTTTTTTTGGTACTTTGTAATAAAAATACATAAACAGAAAAATAAAAGTAGTCTAACGAATCAACCCCTTACAATAGAAATTCCCACCATATCTGCAATCAAAAGGAACCTAGCTTTGATTAGGAGGGTCCTCCAAAACTACTAATCTTTCATCTTGACTGGCTCCAAGTTTAGCCAAGAAGTCTGCACATTTGTTTCCTTCCTGCAAGATGTGCTTGATAGTGTATTTGCATCTCTGCAACAGATGTTTAGAATCCAACACCATAGCCCTGTGTGGGGTGTTTTGGTTGACATCTTGCTTGATCAACTCTACTGCAACTTTACAATCAAATTCAATCTCTAACTCCTTTATATTCTTTCCATGAATAATGGTTAGGCCTCGATAGACGCCCTAGAGTTCAGCCCTCATGGCTTGTTCCGCTTTGTAGTCCCCAATAGAAACCCAGCAGCCAAATTCCTCTTTCATCTCTTGACTCCCCCAAATCCAGACGACCCATCCTTCAATCCATGAAAGACATGGAAAAGTTTCATTGGGCTGCAAATTCAATGAAGTAAACAACTCCATGAAGGAGGCTTTTGCAGATGACATGCCTATTTGAGAAATTTAATAGCAGGGGCAAGGGGCAAGGGAGGGTGCTGGTGGTGGTGGGAAGCAAAGGGGAGGGTAGGTGCTAGTAGAGGGGAGGGTCTTTTAATTGTCACTGATAGAGAGGAGAAAACTTTGCTTCAATTACTAAAATTTAATGGACAAATTCTTTGTATGGCAATCATGTGAACATAATATGATGTTAGTCTATTGATTCACATGTTCCTATATATATTTCACACACACACTCACACACACACACACACATACATTCACACTGACACACACACAGACACATAGATATATATGTTATTTATGTGTGCATCTTTAACTTGATTATCTTGCATACTAATTAAGTTGTCCCATGCTATTGTAAATTGAGATTTTTCCAATTCACCATAACTTCCATTATTTTTTGTGGATGACAAAAGAAATAGCAAAAGTCTTGAAATAGCACTTGAATTGAGTCCATTTTTCAATTCGATAGGAATTCAAATTCATCTCTTTCATTTCTTACGCGAGTTGAATTCTTCCACAAGTCTTATTTGGCACGTGAAATTAGTTTTATTTTGCTCCAGCTATTGAAATACAATGCTTGAAACAAATTTGATTCACAAGAATTCGTTAGCAATTTGAGTTCTCCCTTTTCTTTTCTTTTTTTTCTCCTCTCTCATGTATGCTAGGTTTTTGCATTTTAGTTAAAAATATCCATTCACATATTTGCAAGTAAACTTAAATTTGTATATCTAGTCTACTTGGATACTATTTGTTATGATCACTAAATATCCCTTGTTTCTCTCTTGCCGTTTTTATTATAAATAACATATATACATCATTAATACTAATATTGAAACGATAGGGATTTTAAGGATGACACAACACAAGATTAAAGAAGGCCTCTTAGGGGAACCAAAAAATTCTGAATCTATTATGCAGGTTTTTGTTTTCCTTCATATCTTTTGTTTTTTACAAAGGGGAAATAATCTGTAGAACAAAGCCACAAGCACTTCAATTGTTGTCTTGCGATCCTGCTGCATCATAAGCTTTGGCACATGATAGCTAAGTAGCTTGGGCACGTGTCAGACAACAAGCGACTTCTTTCTTCATCAATCATTAATTATTACTAGAACTAGATAGGGTTAAACTGTGATAATCGTTAGAGGATTTTTTTTTTCTTTCCTTTTCACCATCTAACATTGTAGACGCTAACCGTTTTTTTTTTTCTCTACTTTTTGTGTTGCAGATGACGATGGACTCATGCATGCAGATTTTTGAACATCAATGAAAAAAGATGGACTCATGTATGCAGATTTTTGAACATCTTTGAAGATTTTTGAACATCAATGAAAAAAGATGGACTCATGCATGCAGATTTTTGAACATCAATGACGATGGATTTGAACATCAATGAAGATTTTTTCGTATTCAGACTTATGTTTTGTTTAAAAAAATTTTATTGTTCTTAGAGATATTGCTATATTTTTGGACCTTTGTAGATGTTACATTTTTAATATGAAGAATTGATTTTGGATTTTTGTGTTAGCAACGTGGATATATTGATAGTTACATTGTAGGTTGTCATTTAGTTTATAGGTATATATATTTGTACAGGGAAAAAAAATGTCGAATCTGTATTATACGCAGGTTTTTAACACCAAAATACACTTTTAGCGACAATTTCTTTTGTTGCTAAAAGTATATTTTTGCTACTGGACCATCACTTTTAGTAATAAAATTCATTTGTTTCCGTAGGGAGGCTTGTAGCAATGCAGTCATTTTGTTGCAAGAAACTAATTTAGCAACGACATTTTCAAATGGTTGCAGAAACTATTAATTTTTGGCGATGAAATATTTCAAAGGGTGGCAAAAGTATATTCTTTAGCAACTATTAATTTCGTTGCAGAAAGCTATTTTTAGCAACATTTTCAAATGGTTGCACAAACTATTATTTTTGGCGACGAAATATTTCAAAGGGTGGCAAAAGTATATTTTTTAGCAACTTTTAATTTCGTTGCAAAAAGCTATATTTGGCAACAAAACTATAAAAGTGTTGCAAAAGCTTTTCTGTGATGAGGATTAGGCGACGACTTGGCAACCAAATGAAAATCGTCACAGATTACAATTAGCGACGAGAACATTAGTTTTAGCAACGAATTTTTTAGTTGCCAAATATGACTTTTCTTGTGGTTTTAGAGAGAAAAACTAGGGTTTTGAAAACCTAGAGAGAGAAACTAGGGTTTTGGAAACCTAGTGGTTTTGAAGCGTGGTTTTGAACTAAGGTTTCAAACCTAGTAGTTTTGAAGGGTGATTTTGGACTAGGATTTTGAACCTAGTGATTTTGGTAGACTTGGAAATGTCATTTTATGTACAAAGCTTGAAGAATTATTCTTAAAAACGATGATTTCATGTGAAACATTATGATTTTATGTAGAAAACTTATAATTTTATGTGAAAAAATTTTAAGAACACTTGAAAAGTGTCATTTTAGGTGAGAAAGTTATGATTTCATGTGAAACCGATTTTGAAAAATCAACTTAAGAGAATTGTCAACATCTGAAGGTTACATGGGAGATCTTGGGTATATAAGAAGGAGAAATGAACCCAAATGATACCTTCTTGACTAACCCTTTTGAAAAAGTTCCCGTGGTTATTATATAAGGTATTAGAGCTGACTTATGCCCACGACCGTGGGGGCTCGGGGGCACTGCAGCACAGGGTTTATAATTGATCGATTGTTGACCCCTCACGAGTACGCAAGGCCTTAAAGGTGGAAGATTGTGACGACTTGCATTGGTGTGTGCTGAGTCCCACATCAGAAGTTTACATGGGAGATCTTAGGTATATAAGTATGAGTAATAAACCCAAATGATACCTTTTGGATAGCCCTTTTGGGGGAGTTCCGTGGTTATTACGTGTACGGAGGCAATGTAACAACCACTTAAAATTAATCAACTTCTAGAAAAACAACTTCAAATAATTGAAAGTTGATCTGAAATTAGGTTGAGATTACTAGCTAAAACAGAAATTCAATCCTAAAAAGGTCTTGAGAAAGGATGATTCGATTGATAGTTTCTTAATGATTTCATATCTCAATTCAATGGCAACAAAGGTGCCATTGAATCGACTGATTTAACAATTAATTAAGAACATATGTAATCCCAATTGGATTAGAGATAGTCAATTCTAAGTATTTATATCAATGATCTAAGAAATTCACATCCCAAAACTAATTTGTGTATAGAAAGTCAAAGATATGATCAGAAACACTAGAATTCTAGAGAATCTAATATGAATTAGTATAAATTCATACAATCAATAGATCAAAATTAAAACATAAATGAATACCTTGATGAAATTAACAATTTCCCAAACAATCTTCACCTCTTGCCGAAGGAAATGATTAGCTACTCATCATCATCATTATCCAAGCACAATTGAATTGAGAAAATCTAGTGTTGACTACAAAGAAAATAAAAACTATAATAAAATTGGGTTTCTCTCTTTAAAAATAGTCTCAAAATACTCTAAACTTGATGTTGAATCTAATGATAGTTCATACATTTGCAAATAGATCGTCTAGACAACAAGGCAAAAAGTGAATTGTAATGAGTCTTTGGTCATTCGGACGGATATAAGACATGTCTGAACGGTAGCTGTTGCACTTCGGTTTTGACCCAAGCCCTCTTGACTTGGGAAAAACACGATACTCTTTCTGTTAAAGCTTACCCTCCTAAAAAGATAAGTGCAACGAGGGTTTGAAGTTAAAAAACTTGACTTGATTAAAAGCTTTTTGGAAAAATTTGTAGTCACCACCTAACATTGTTAAAGGCGTGTTAGGTCACCTCAAACTAAATGTAATGTGAAGATTAAACTTAGGGTTTTGAAAAGGTTTTGAAAATGTCCTCTTGAGAGGTGTTTTAGAAAATAGGGTTATTTGGAAACCCTTACTAGTGTTTTAAGCCCTTTTGAAAATGTGACTCCATTTTTTGTCTTGGAAATAGAAATTTATGGTTCAGAAGTTGGTTACTAATAAGTCACATAATTTATATATTTTCACCCTTTAATTATATTGTTTAGTTGTTATTTATTTACT
This sequence comes from Euryodendron excelsum, assembly GCA_033060915.1. Taxonomy (NCBI): domain Eukaryota; kingdom Viridiplantae; phylum Streptophyta; class Magnoliopsida; order Ericales; family Pentaphylacaceae; genus Euryodendron; species Euryodendron excelsum. The sequence continues at coordinate 23,984,867 of CM065398.1, forward strand.
TATATTATTGTTTTTATTGCAGATTTGGATACGAGAGCAAAAAAGAAGAATCTCAACTAAAATAGGAAACAAGTGCTTAAAGAATCAAATCTTTTGACAATTCTATTCAATCAAGGAGACTAAAAGGAAAAGACTTTCAAAGGAAGTCATGCAAGGAAGAGCATATGTATACATATACGTATAAGATATATATATATATATATATATGTGCACATGTGACGTGTGGGCTGGCAAGAGAAGCAAGGAAAAACAAGGAAAAGGAAAAAAAAAAAAAAAAAAAAAAAGAAAAACCAAAACTGAACCTAAGCGGCGTACGGTCAAGAGGTGGCCGGCCAATAGTATATACAAAAGGGATAATGAAATCGCTAAAAAAAAAAAAGAGAGATCACGTTTGTAGCTGCACAAGAAGAGAGAGCCGCATAGAAGAAAAAGCCAAGAAGAAAGAAAGAACAAGGAAGAAAAAGAAGATAAAGATTTGGAACTACGTACAAAGCTTTCAAAGCCTTATTATTTTAGGTGTTCAGGTTCTATGTTCTATTTTTTTGACTTTCAATGGATGTTAAAACTATGAGTGGCTAAGTTTTTATATCAGGATTGAGGATGAAACTCCATACTTTTTAATGACTTAACGTGCGCTTTATATTTATTTTTCAAACACGTACTTTGATTGTTTAATACTCTTGCCTAGATATAATTAAAGTCAATAATTTTGGATATGAATTTAGTTTATGATTTGAGATTGTTGGATTAATTATTAGCCCTGTTCTTCATTGGTAAATTTTCAAGTATTGGATTTCTTATGTGATTTGTTTTGAATGGATACATATGAATTTTTTATCTTGAACATCAAGGTTAGGAAGAGTATACATTAGTTTATTTATTAAAGTGATTTTAATGTTATATTTTCCATAATAACAAGTTTGATTATGACGTTATTGTGAAGTGAATTAGGAAAATAATTTGAATTACGTAAAAAGTGATTATAATGCATGTGTGTGAATTTTAAAACCTTAGTCATTTTAATTTGATATCTCTCATCTCTTATTATTATTGTTTAGATTAATTGTTTACTTGTTTATTTAGTATTTAGTTATTTCTGCTCATTGCTAGATTAGTTAAATAAACTTAAGATTTTTTAACTAGGTTAGGGTGAACTAGACTTATTCTAATTTATTTTCTAAAATTTCACAAGTCCCTGTGGGATCGATCTCGCACTCACTATCTAATACTTCAACCAGATTGAGGTCGCTTTAGAAGACCAGGAAAAGACTACCTTCACGTGCCCATTTGGCACCTATGCATACAAGAGAATGCCCTTTGGCCTATGCAATGCCCCGACCATTTTTCAAAGGTACATGATGTCTATTTTCAGCAACATAGTTGAGAAAATCCTAGAAGTTTTCATGAATGACTTCCCTGTTTATGGGGACACTTTCAAGGCATATCTAGAGCACTTAGAGAAAGTTTTGGAGAGATGCGAGGAGAGCAACCTGGTGCTTAATTGGGAGAAGTGTCACTTCATGGTGACACAAGGTATAGTTCTTGGACATATTGTATCTAACAAGGGGATAGAGGTAGATCAATCTAAGGTCGAGTTAATCCAACGTCTCCCTACCCCGAAGAGTGTCCGAGACATTCGGTCATTTCTTGGGCATATTGGATTCTAGCAGTAGTTCATTGAGGGATTTAGTGCCATTTTTAGACCTTTGTGCCATTTAATTTCACTGGAGGTTCCATTTGTTTGGACACCTCAATGTCAAGAAGCCTTTGACAAGCTAAAAGGGCTTCTCACCACTGCACCTATTATCAAATCACCCGATTGGTCTTTACCTTTCGAGTTGATGTGTGATGCGATCGACTACGCAGTGGGGGCTGTTTTAGAGCAGAGGGTGGATAAGAAACCATATGTGATTTATTACGCTAGTAAAACCTTCAATGAAGCCCAATTAAACTATACCACTACAGAGAAAGAGCTCCTCACTGTGATTTTTGCACTTGATAAGTTTAGGTTGTACTTGGTTGGATCTTTAGTTATCATTTACATTGATCATTCTGCACTAAAGTACCTATTGAGTAAGCCTAATGCGAAACCATGGCTCATCCGGTGGATTTTGTTACTTCAAGAGTTTCACATTGAGATTAAAGATAAAAAGGGGGTCGAAAATGTTGTTGTCGACCCCCTATCGAGGCTCCCCACTGACGGGGATGCCCAAAACCCCCTTCCAATCAATGAACACTTCCCGAATGAGCAACTCTTCTATGCTCATGCACTTTCAGGTTCTATGACACCGTGGTATGCCGGCATAGCTAACTACTTAGCTACCGGTAAAATTCCCTCGCATTAGTCTAGCATTGATAGAAAAAAATTCTTTAGACATGTGAGGTATTTCTCTTAGGAAGATCCATATCTTTTCAAATACTGTCCATCAAGTGATCCGTCAGTGTGTTCCCGACGATGAGGTGAAAAGCATCATTGAGTTATGTCACTCACAGGCATGCGGTGGGCATTTTTCTTCACGTAAAACCACTGCTAAGATTTTGCAGAGTGGTTTTTATTGGCCCACCATGTTTAGAGATGTTCACATTTTTTGCATGTCCTGTGATTGATGCCAACTTATAGGAAGTCTTTGTAGGAGGCACATGATGCCTCTTACCCCTATCATTATTCTTAAGGTTTTTAACTGTTGGGGTATCGATTTCATGGGACCATTTCCTAGCTCGTGTGGGTATTTGTACATTTTAGTGGCCATAGACTACGTGTCTAAGTGGGTAGAGGCTATACCGGTGCGTACCAATGACCATGCTGTTGTGGTAAAATTCTTGAAAGAATACGTCTTTGCTAGGTTTGGCATGTTGCGAGCTATCATCAGTGATGGTGGCTCCCATTTTTACAATAGACCGGTAGCTTTGCTAATAAGGAAATACAGGGTGATACATAAGGTTGGTACACCTTATCACCCCCAGACCCAATGCCAAATTGAGCTGTCAAATAGAGAGATTAAGCAAGTCCTAGAGAAAACTGCTAACCCTAACCGAAAAGATTGGTCCTTGAGGTTGGTGGATGCATTTTATAAGACCATTTTAGGGTCTTCTCCATATAGGCTTTTGTATGGAAAGGCGTGCATCTTCCGGTGGAGATAGAACACAAGGCCTATTGGGCAATCTGTCAATTCAATGAGAATTTGGATGAGGCGGGTTCCCTTCGAAAATTGCGAGTAAATGAACTCGATGAAATTCGGAATGATGCTTATGAGAATTCCAAAATCTCTAAAGTAAAGCTGAAATCACTACATGACCAACGTATCCTTCGTAAATCTTTTGAGGTTGGTCAAAAGGTCCTTCTATACAATTTTTGGTTACATTTATTTCCGGGTAAGCTTCAAAGTAAATGGTCCGGACCTTTTGTACTGCGAGTAGTCTCACCTCATGGGGCAATTGAAATCGAAAACCTCAAGAATGACAATAATTTTAAAGTCAATTGTCAATGATTGAAGCCCTATCTTAAGCTGGAGTCGAGAGAGGTCGATTGTGTGGATTTGTATGATCCATCGCCTTTGGAATGAACCATAATGCCGTCCCGTAGGTTGTATAGTAGTTGTTAGGATCGAGTCGTGTCAGACGTCGCTTTACCCTAATTGGGGGGAGGGGGAGTGGGTGTGTCCTGCCCTTTCATATTCCTCACCCGTCCGTCACCGTGTCTTTTCGTTTTCCTGGTCTTTTCGTCGCATTACGGACTATGCTCGTCTCTAGTTTTTTTTTTTTGGGGGGGGGGGGGGGGGGGGGGGTCTACTTCGTAGTGTGTGTTTTTTTGTTTGCCTTATAGTGTGTGTTTTTTCTTTCGGTGTATAGTTTTTAGTTTTTATTGGGTTAGGTTAGACTTTCCTTGTTTAGGTTAAAGTGCATCTAGGTTAGATTGCATTTGGGTTATATGTTGATTGTATTCAGTGTGCAGATAAGAAAGAGTTTGAAAAATTGGCCTAGCGTTCGAACGGCTCTGTTATATGTTGATTGTATTCCGTGGCCATGTAAAATTGGAACACAAAAATTTGCACTATCGTTTGAACGCAATATTGGGCTGTTCGAACGGCCCGTGGGGGTGTAATCCCATTTTTGCCTTACCATTCGAACGGACCAATCTGGCATTCGAACAGCCTGATTCGAAGCAGCCCATTTTTGTGCCTAGAGTTCGAACGCCGTAAAGACCGTTCGAACGACAGAGAGGATTTTTGTTTTTTTTAAAGGCCTTTGAACACTTTTTGTCCATTCTTCCTTTTCCCACCAAGAGAGAGCCGAGAGAGAGAAAAAAAGGAGATTGAGGGAGATTCGAGTAAGGGAGTTGGCAGTGCATCTCTTTGTCAACCCGAGGCTAGCCAAGGCTTCCTAGGGCCTTTGTGTGGCAATCTTCTCCTCCCATCTTCATCCATCTAACCAAGGTAATCTCCCATTTTTGTTTTTGTGCCCTCAATTTTTTTGCTTTTCATAACACATATAAACCCTAGGGTTCGCATAGATTTGACTTGGGGTTTGCATTGTTTTTGTCTAGATGTTTTTATCTTTTGGTTTTGGGTGGTTGAAGCACTAGGAGTAATGCTCTAGGCACACTCACTTTTCACTGCCCACCATATGTTTGATGAAATGCCTTAGTGAGGTTTTTGCTAGTAATTTGAGGGCAATTGAATCCCATTAGATTCCAAGGGATCTTAAGGTTCCCTGGGATATATTGTGAACCTTTTCCCTTAAGTTTTTGTTGTTTGGAGTCCCACCAACACACACGCACACCATGTGTTTGACTTAATGTTTGGGTGCCCATAGTGGCACCATTTGAGATTGGTGGGCACTTCCTAAGGCATGTAGGACATCATGGGCCACTTTTGGGCACAATGACCACCCAATGGAGCCTTTAGGGCATTTCGCACACACTCTTTTGTTTCATGCACATATTTTCTTTGTTTTGTTAAACTTTGTTGTGATGTGTGGTGCATTTTTGTTTTGTTTGTATTTTGGTTGCAGGGGTAAAAAGATGAGTGATAAATCTAGTAAGGGAGTGGGGAAGTCCAAGTCCTCGGCCAAAACCCTGACCAAGTCGAAATAGGCTAAGGGGAAGGCTCCTGCTGCGAGTGCTTCCCACGAGGGCTATGATGCCTCGAGATTTTTGGGAGTCCATGAGGAGAAATCCTACAGAAGAATTTGGGTGAAAAATGGGGCTGTGATTGAGAGAGAGATAAGGTTCAATGCCTTCCGAACTTTTGAGCTTGAGAAGCAATTCTCTAATAGGGGGTGGCTAGGGTTGGCCTCATATAAGGGAAAGTGCATCTTGACTTTGTGTGCCGAGTTTATGGCAAACATTTTCTCCCTGGTGGCTGATAAGGGGAGCGAACGGATCAAGTCTTGGGTTCGGGGGAAGGAAATCGTCCTAGAACCCTCCACTTTTTGTCATTATTATGGGCTTAGGCAGGAAGCCAATCCCGAGTTTGAGTATTCTGATATAGGGGCCCCTCCATTGTCTGTCCTCTGCGAAGAATTGCTAAGGGTAGGAGAAACCTAGGATGGGTTGGTCCAGTGTAATAAACTGAAGTTGGTGCCTCAGTACCTCATCCTCTTTTTGTTCTCCTGTCATAATTTGATGCCGCTAAAAAGAATAGTAGGCATGAGCCTTAATTGAGCCCAGTTACTTTGGGCCATCAGGACGGGGAAGTCCATTGACTTGCCCCGATACATGTTCATGCAAGTCTACCATGCCTATACAAACCCTAATTCTTAAGGGTCGATCCCTTTTACTTGTATGCTTACCGAGTTGATAAGAGACTCGAAAGCAAATATTCCCTGGGACCTCATCACCCAGGACCAAGACACGCTTATGATGATACCACTTGGAGTTAGTCTGAGGGTTAGAAGAAGAGAAAGAAAGAGGTAGAGGAACTGAGAAAGAGGGCGATTGCTGAGGGAGCTATAAGGGCCCAGGGTGCGAGTTCGCAAGATGTTATGGCGCAGCTGGGGCAGAAGTTGGATGCTTTCATAGCTTTAACCGATACTCTTTTGATGTTCATGTCATTACATTTTTATTGTTGAGATACTTTGTTTCATGCATTGGACTAAGTTTGAAGAAATGATTAATTCACCTTGGTGTCGTGATAAATTGCAAGTGTTTGTCATAAATCCATCATAAGAGATAATTTACATCATTGTGCTCTAGCATGATTATATGACTTCTTATGTATCTCTATTGTGCATGCACATCGAGATTGTACCATGTGAGTTTAGCCTAGTTGGAGTATACGTTACACAAGGATATTTTGTTAATCTTCCGTTGATTGAATAGCTTGTTTTTTTTATTTATTTTGATTCGCGTGCCGAGTAGTAGTTGGAGTATTTGACACCCTATACTTTCTTGAGGTTTTGACTTAATGTCATTTCGGATTCTAGATTGAGGTCATTTCTTTTCTCACAAGTCGGTCATGTCATTTCTTTCTCTCGATATTTGTGTACACATAGTCTTGAAAAGTTTATCAATCCTTAGCTAATGCATTGCGGTTACACATGAGAAGTTATATGGAGTTGAAAAGAAAAGGGAGAAAAAAAAAAGGCAATACAAAAAATTGAGGGAAGTTGAAAAGTCCACTATGGTTCAAAAGTTAGGAAACCAAAAGTGAATGCATTCTTGTCTTCATGTGTAATGCGTAATGCACATGTTGAAGTTCTATTACCGCCTTCTTCGTTCCCCATTCACAACATTTCTTTCACATGGCCTCAGCATATCCGGAATTACATAAGTTATTAATTCAGTTGAGTATAGGGCCGTAGATGTCACATCTCTAGCTGATATTTGAGCCACGAATGTTCTTTCACGAAGCTATACCAAGTCGATACACTTACACTTTAGTGATTTTTGATGATTGGAATTGCTCGTTTTTGCATGTCTTATCCATTTACTCTTTTGACTAGCTTTCACGCGAGAGAACCTTGTGTGTTCATCTTTTGAGTTGAGTGCATGGCTTGGGAGACTTGGAATCGAAGCATAAAGGATGTAATTGCATGAGTTGAGTTGGTACAGTTATATATAATTAATAGAGCACTTCAATGTGATTTCTTCTCTTCGATGCTTTATGCCTTTAACTTGCATGATTCAATTTATTTTGAGGAATTGAGATTTCTTTTGGATGGAGTTATTGCATGTTCGTCGTATCTCTACTATCTTCTTGACATGACATGGGTAGATGTTTGTGGGTATTCGTCTTTGCAAGCCCTCATGAAACCACACTCGCCCCCTAGGGTAACCCAGGGGCTAAAGGCTAAGTTTATTCACCAAATAGGCTCGGGACTCCCACGAGAGTGGAGATTATTGATCGCTCCCAAAAAGGGTGATACTTAACCGCAAGTGCACAGCCGCGATGTACTAATAATTTCTCGTAAGTACGAGGTTGATCCCACAAGGAAGATGGTTTACGTAAATAGAAAAACTAATCGTGGATCAAAAATCTTAAGAAAAACACTCCAATAAACAAAAATATGATTTTAGATTGAGAAAGATTTGAAACTTTATAAAGAAGTGACTCAGAATCAATTGATCCGATTAGTTGAGTTTCTCAGAATCCCAATGGAGGTTTTATATAACTCAAATCCTTCGACTACATCGTGAGTCTCGGATTTGAAAGATTTAGCTTTAAAACCAATAGTTCTTTCAATCTTCAACTTTTAGAATATATCGGGTTGTTATAATCAACGACATGCATTATCGATTCGTGCAGCGCATATACAGAACCCAACTCATACATAAACGTTACAAGGCAGCGTATATACTGAGTGTGGTATTCACGCATAAGCGTTACCAAACATAATATGACGCCCAAGCTTTCAAAAGTATCTAGAATGAAGAAGAAGAATGAGACGAATAAAAATCAAGAAGATGTAGCAGTGAATTCAACCTTACCTTCATTGGTCATCCTTGATCCCCGATTAATCTTCACAATCAATCCCGAGTTAAGAAAGTTAGCCACTCATGGCCATGGAAAATAATTAACTATGTATTGAAAACTTTATGGAATATAAAAACTATAGACAAACTAGGAATCTTGAACTAATTACAAAAACTATGGATTCTTGAACAAAATCTTGAATTAAAGCAATAAAACTTGAATTTAATAGAAGTATTTACAAGAATAATGAAAACCCTAATTACTCCTATAAATCTAGACTAAAAAAAAATCAAAAACCCTCAAGAAATCATCTTTTTCCTCCAGAAAATCGAAGGGATATATATAGAGATCGCAAGCAGAGTCCTAGCAGGAATAGGAAAATTGACCCAAAAATCCTTCTTAGAGTTCGAACTCTAGTAGAGGAGTTCGAACCCTCAGAGCAATTTTTCTCTCTTTTTCCTTCTTAGAGTTCGAACTCCTCTTTTCCCTTATAATTAGGGTTCGAACCCTAAAGCCTGTAAGTTCCCTTATATGTGTCTAGCCTCTGAGAGTTTGAACCCTCCATAGGGAGTTCGAACCTTAAGGCCAAAATACCATTTTTCTTCGCTTTTTACCAGCCATTGTTCGAACTCCTGTTTGCTTCTTGTTGTCACTGTTCGAACTCTCAGTATATTTTTCCTCAATTATCAGTTGTCTTCCCTTATCTCTTTGCAGCTCAATTCAAGGCTTTTGGAGTCCCTTTCTCGCAATGCTCGTTAGACGTGAACTTGTATAACTTTGCGAAATCTTCCCAACGACGCATCTTTCATTCTATTCTGAGCAACAAATGACAAGTTGCACGTTTCCCAACACAAATCACAACAACAGTCCTCGATATGCGTACCCACACTCCTGATAGCTTTTATGACTCCAAATCCTCTTCTTTATCGCCATTTACCTGCAATGAACTCAAAATATGACTCTCAGTACAATATACACTAAAGAAGGCATAATTAACCTAATCTAGAGCTAACTTAGGTCAGTTTAGTTGCATTGAACTACACTTATGCAGCTCAATCAATTATGCTGTCTTTTCTTAGTTTTTTGTTAGGGACTAGCAAAAGGTTAGTTGAGGGCTGTGATTAGACAATGAAAGTGTAGTCTATCGCCTCTAAACGACCCTTTGTTAGTCGTAGTTTAGGGATAAGTATGCTTTCCCTACTATATTTTGCATTGAACCTTATGCTCAATCTTGTTTCAGGTTTCTAAAGCTAAAGGAGTGAATCTGGAGTCAAAGCGATGATCCGAGCTGGGAGCGTGGCACATTGAAGAACGTCCCCGGGGGTCTTGTCTTGGGAAACGTGCAACTTTTTATTCATAATTCGGAACGGAACGGAACGAATGATAAGCCGTTGGAAAGCTCTCCCCAATATACTCATGTTTGCGTCTAATGGGCATCGCTAAATTCAAACTCCAAGGGCTTCAAACGAGGCAATTCCGGACTGAGCGAAAAAGGGGATTACGATTCGAACCCTTAGAGTGTCGTTCGAATGGAAAAAGGAAGAAGAAGGCTAAAAAAATTGCCTACCGTTCAAACGCCTGAATACACAGTTCGAACGGCCCGTGGGCTTGCAAATCATATTTTGGCTTACCGTTTGAACGCAAGTCTCAGCCGTTCAAACAGTGGAAAACCAAGTTACGGGCGTTCGAACGCCCATCATACGGTTCGAACGGTAGGGCTATTTTTGTCCAGATTTTAGGGTTCGATTGTTATCCCTATAAAAACGAACTTTCATGTTATTTTCGACATATCAAAGCAAGGGGACGGTGACTTTTAGGGTTTTTGTACATTTTTCATTTATTGTACCTTTTGTTTGTTATATTCTTGCCTTAATGTAAATGTGACCTCTTAAACATTAGTTTTAATACATGGTCTTCCATTTCTCTTGCATTAAATTCCTAATGTTGGTTGAGTTCTTGCTTTAAAGTCAAATTTTCAGCATTTCTTCATTTATTTCGAAGTTATTCATATATAGATATGAGTAGCTAACTTCCCCATCTTGAGATTGAGTGTGAAAACCGATTGGAGATCTTGGTTGACCATAAGAGGGTGTTTCTTGGATTTTCAAGCTAAATCTTTTAATTGTATGGTTCTTGTTGTTCTTCACTCTAGAAACCTTTGAAAACTTAGACGATTGATTATGTTCGGTAACGTTTATGCGTGAGTTCATACTCAGTATAGGCGCTGATCGAATCGATGGTATTCACCTTTGATTCTAAAGACTTGATTTATTCTAGACATTGGATTTCTAAAGAATATCTGGTTTCTATCGCTAAAACTTCTGAATCCGAGACTCACGTTGTAGTCGAAGGATTTGAGTTATAGAATACCTCTTTTGGAATTCCTAGAACAACAATCGATTGAATCAGTCAATCCCGAGACTTTGTCACATTAAGTTAAAATCAAACGTTATTCAAGTTGTTTCCTATTGGTTAGTTAGCTAATTTAGACAAACAACCTATTTCCAAAACAAACATATTTTTAATTTTCATTTTTCCATTTTATGAAGCTTTAGCCAGAATTTAATGGTTGATTGAGAGGGTGGTTCTAGATCTTTTGGTCATTGTGCACACACAGCTCCTTGTGGGATGATCTCGTACTCCGAGTTATACTACTCTGCCGGCCTTCTCTTGGGTTCATCTCGAGTGCACGTGTGGCGAGAGTCATCCATGCCACCCTCGGTGATGTGTACTGTCCTAACCACTGGATTGGGTTGAGGCTGAGCTGAGAATCTCCCTGGGACATTTTGAATCAAAGCTTGTGTTAATGTAGACATTTGTTTTCGTATGTCCTCAAGCATTCTAGTATGTTGGTCCAACACCTTATCTTGCTTATCTACCTTTGCGTTAACCCCTCTCATGTCATTGGATAATTGATAAAAATTATCTTCCGTAGGCTTCTTATGAGGAGGTTGATATAGTTTGGGTTGATTTGGAAGTTGTGCATAAGTTAGGGTTAGTAAGCTTGAGGTAGAGGTGCTCGGAATGGAGGAAGAGGTGTGGAATAGTTTTAAGGGTTTTGATACCCTTCTTAGTAAGGTTGGGAGTTTGAACTCCCCTCGTTTCTCCACCCAAAATTAGGGTGATTTCACCATCCCGAATTGTAGGTGTTAGAGTAAGGGTTGCCCCCTCCTTTTTGGAATTGGCCAATCGCGTTGACTTGGCCATGTGAAGCTTCTTTCACCTCCAGAATAATTGGACATGAAGATGTGTCATGGTCGGTGGTGTCACACACTATGCAACAAGTCTCTTTCCTCACCTCACTCTTAACCGCTAACACCTTCTTCGATTCTATAGCCTCTAGTTTCTTTGTTAAGGTGGCCACTCTGGCATTAACATCATCAACCTCTTTTAATTGGTATCACCCTACCCCTTGTTAAATTGAACGACCCTCGGGATTTTGAGTCCCTGTAAATGCCCAATCCCTAGCCTTATTTGCTAAAGCATCAAAGTATTCATAGGCTTCATGGGGTTATTTGTCAAAGAAAGTTCCAACACACATTGACTCAATCAAGTGCTTAAGTTGAAAGGTTAGAGCTGAGTAAATGGTGTTGATGATGTGCCAATTGGTGAAACCATGATGAGGGCATGTATTCAAGAGGTCTTTAGACCTCTCCCAACATTGAAGGAACATTTTCCCCATTATAGGAAAAAATTGAAAATTTTGCCTTCAGATGCTTTCTGTTTGGTTCTCGGGGAAGAACTTCTTTAAAAACTCTCCTTGGAGTACGACCCATGAATGCATAGACATAGGTCTCAAAGAATTGAACCAAAGTTTGGCCTTGTCTTTCAAACAAAAAGGGAAGAGTTTTGACAAGAAAACCTCTTTTGGGCAAGAATTATCCATGATAAGTGAGCACACATCCTCAAATTCCTTAATAAAATTGTATGGTTGTTCGGAGTCCATTCCATAGAATTAAAGAAGCATTTGCATGCTTCCCGGCCAGATGTTAAGAGTGTTGTGATGTGGCGGGAATACTATGCGTGAAGTCGGTGCTTGACGTGGGAGATACAAGTAATCCCATAAGGTTCTTTGATACGGAACCGCCATGTCGCAATGGTGGCTCCCTATCTCCATATCATCATCGCTCCCTACATTAGGATTTACCCCCGGTAGAATGGGTTGAAGATTAGGGTGGAATTGTGGATTAGATGCATTCGGTGCGGCATTAAGATTAGGAGGGAAGACATTGGGTAAACCTTGATCATTCATGTTTGCCATTGGAAGAAAGCCTAGGTCCACAACTAATGGAAGTCCCGATGTGAGTGATGATGAACTACTCACACTCTTAAGCCTCACAAGTCGATTATGAATGTCCCTAGTAAAATATGGCATGCGAAGATGAATGCAACAAGTAATAGACCGTCTAGGTCATACAGCACATCATACACAAACATGCATTGCCAGACAACGGCTTTTTTTCCCTCTTGTTTTCCTACCGATCCTTCAATCTCGTTATGCAAAGCAATACTACCGATTTGCAAATTATGCACACTAACCTACCTCCACTAAATGTCTCCTCATAAGAAGTCCTAACAAAATGCAATGCAACTAGACCTAAATTAAACAAAATAAACCAAGCAAATAAAAACAAAAAATATAAGCACATTAAGGGAGAAAGAGATTACCAAGGCCAGAAGCTGTAGATGCTTTCGTCGAGTGTGGGTGATCAAATCCCACTCGATTGCAATTTTGCTATTCTGTTTAGTTTTCTTTTTCTCCTTTATTCGCTATTTTTGTTGTTTTTTTTATATGCAATTCACCAAGTGCTTCTCCAATCTGCAACTTGTTGGTGTTCGCCTTGTGCTTTTGATCCCCAACAACGGTGCCAAAGCTTGAATCACTCCTCTCAAACGTGATGAAATTGAGGCTCCCGCAAGAGCACAGGCGTGTAATTGAAGTATAAATTCGGCAAGTACCGGAGTCGATTTTCATGAGAATCAAGCCTAATTTAGGCATCACATAGGGCAAAATAACCAACAAATTAAATTAAATTAGACAATCACTTGACAAATTGAAACTATTTACAAATAAGACCGAAAATATGTTGGTTGTGAATGTTGTGATTGCAAATTGAATTAACTAAACTAAGTACAGAAAACAATGCTATGTAAATTTGAAATCAACTGATATAGGACTTAAATGCAATTAAAGTGGCTTGAATGCAATTAATCTAATCTATCAATTCTCTACAAATGTCTCAATGGAGGACTTGATAACTCAAATCAAGGAATCACTCCGCATATCCTTGATTCGAAAGATTTTGACCGTAGAAATGAGAGTTCATGCTCAATTTGATGTACATTTGTGTTCAATGTTAAGAATCATAGAAGCAAATCATCAATTGTGAAATATCTATACAAATTTAAGAATTGTGAATAGAGATTACCAATAATTATTATGAATCTAAGTTTTCTATAGAATTACAACACAAGTGAGATGAATATGAAGAAATCATAACATAATTCATTGAAGTTTATATACCTCCATTAAAGACCTTGAAGATCCTTGGTAGATCTTCACAATTGCATCCAAAGATGAGTTTAACTACTTGAATCCATATGCAAATGCACTAGAAATAGTAAATCTCTCATTAATTGGAAAAGAAACTATTGTTTGGTTACAAGGAAAGTGAGGAAAAGTAAAGGAAAATAGCTAAATACACTTTTTCTCTCTCTTTCTATATCTATCTAAGATTTACAGAAAAATATGTCAGAAACTGGAAGAAGATCTATATTTTCGGCCAAGTTTGATATATATAGGCACAGGTCGTTCGAATGCCCTAAATGGTCGTTCGAACGGTGTCCGATTGTTCGAACTTTGCGTCAAACGGTATTCGAACGTGAAATGAAGCTCTTTGAATCTTATCGAACTTGCTTTGAAAGGAAAATGCACCTCTTTGAACCTCTAAAATCTAAACTTGGGTCATCGTATTGTTCGAACGGTGCTCCGTCACATTCGAACGCTGGTCGCCGTTAAAAGTTTGTTCGAACGGCCCATTTGAACACCATGTTGGCGGTTCGAACGGTCATCTCAAATTATGCTCACTTTTTGCCCCTTTTTTGCCCAATTCCTACAATTTTAAAGAGACAAAGGCCAATCAGAACAATTTATACTAAAAAACTAAAATAAAGCGTAAAATGAGACTAACAATCCACTAATAAGGGGATTGTGATTACACTTTTAGAGTGTAATCACCACCAATCCACAAGATTATTTGTGTTTACTTCTAGCAATATATATAATGTAATTTTAACAAAATGAATAAAACATGTTTAATACGGTAACATCGGTTGAACCGGTTGAACCATCGATTGAACTGATGAATCACAAACTGATACTTTTGCCGATTTGACGTTCGATTTGATTGTGATAACTATGCTCAGTGGCTTCAAGACCTCTCAGCCACCCCAAAGACCAAAATGAATAGACTTGAGGGTTACTTTTGAATCCATGGCTGGATTGCTTATTGAGAATGTCTAGCTCGACGGAATTTGGTCAAATTCCGAGCTGGTACATTGAAAAACGATGGATATTGACCTTCACTATGTTAATACTCAGTCAACCAAATTTTGCACAATTTCAAGATAGAAGTCCCATGATTTCTACAAGTGCCTTTTCTTTTCTTTTATTTCTTTCTCCCATGGAAGTCCAAATACTCCATCAATTGCATCACCATGCATTCTGCATGAGGACAGCGCTCGCTGTCTGCAATTATAGTATCTTTGTATGGTAGTTAGTAATGAACTATCATCCTTACTTTAATAGAATTGTTAAACATTTCTTTTAAAGATCAACCTTAAGTAAATTTAGACATATATATATACATATAATTTAGATCTAGCAATACGGGGTCCACCTGGAGCATGGCAAGCCGAATTTGATTGCTAATACACCCTTAAACATAGTTTTCTATATCAGTGTTTTATGCTATTGTGTGTTATCTCCTTATAAAGATCAGCTTAGATGATTCATTACCTCTCTCGACTTGCATATTTTATAATGAACACTCGTTGTGCTCAAGTTGGAATTCGTGTTTCCTATTGACCCCATAAAAAAATTGACTGGAGGTGTAAAGAGTGTTTAGAAGAGTTTGTGTGAGCTACCACTATGTTAGTTGAGATTTTTTGTATTAGTTGTGCTCAAGTTGAATTCAGATTTTCATAATTAGCGCACGCAAAAATAAATTGAATTGCGAAGAGGGAAACTTTGGGAGATGTTTAGTGCGTGATTATCTATTATCTTGTTTATTGACCTTTTGGGGACTACTATTAAAATAAGAAATAAAGACTAGAAAGGGAAAAAGTTCAGTAGTGAGGTACTATGAAGTTCTTGACTATTAAATTTTGCTATGTATTATTTATTTTATTAAAAATTTCTTCATTAACAATAAATTCATATTAGTAATGTAATAAAGTATAAAAAGTCATATTTTAATAAAAATGAGTATTGAGAAGCCAGTACCACCTAACTACTAAACTTTTTTCTAGCTAGAAGAGTTTGCACGGACAAGTTTTATTTGGTTTGTTGGGATTTGAAGTCATATTTTCTTAACAAGCACTTAAAAGTGAGTTGAATAGTGCAAAAGTAATCTTTAGAAGATACATTGTGGGCTATTACCGAATTTTTGCTCAGCACTATAAAAGAAAGGAAGAATGGAAGAAAAAGTTAAAAGAGTTTAAGCGGGCGACAATTATTTTAGTTGACTAGTGGTGCATGCGCAATGCACCTATCTCTACTATTTTAAAAGAGCGAAGCCGCAAAGTGTTTCCCACACTTTTCTACCAAAAATGCCCCCTCTAAAAAAGTCGTTTGGAAACAAACGAAACTGCACACCTGCCGGTTCACCCCCACCTGGGCAATGCCAACTAAACCCAAACGGACCTAAGTGACCATCCGCAATGTGAGGAGACGTGTCAATTAGCCGTAATTCAAGCACCTTCAAAATTGGTAACTCTTAAAATATTAACTATCATTATCCCACGAAGAAATCCACGAGACCGAGAAATTCCATCTTTCCACAGAGTACAGAGAAGGGGACTCACCTTCATGGAGGTCCGTGAACCGCTAATTGACGACATCAATTTGCTGTACAAGGCGTTCTTGTTTTTCGAGTGGTGGGGTCTAATCAACTTTACTGCTCTAGAGACTGAGGATTTGAGAGACGAGGTGAGTCAGGGCGGTGGAAGGTTGAAGGTTGTAAACCGACTCCGAATGGATTTCAGTTCGTTACGGTTTTGATTTCATTAAAGCATGCCTCCAAGTGGGAGCTGTAATGGTGTTTATGTAGTGGCAAATGGATTTAAATTGCCTTGGCAGCCGTCTTGCATAGACTTTTATAGTAACTAGAGGGGGATGCTATTCAGGAATTGCAAAGAAGTGTGCGGGTCTGGACATTATGAATGCGTATGATGCGTTTCCCCTTCTTTAGAGTTCTCTTCAATGTTACAATTCTAAAATGGAGTCAGTGCAATAATCACCAAAATGCTTAATGTGAATTGTGTGTGTTGATTTCTAAAATTTCACTTGCCCTGTTGTAAATTTTTCCATGTTCATCTAAACAGGCCTGCAGGCTGCAGATCCTCTCGCTCTCTCTCTCTCTCGTTGCCAACTTCCTCGGCCTTCTGCATTAGAGGATCTGGGGGGATTTTCTGGTGCGTTTTATCAATTTCTCATTTCTTGGTTTTAAGCACTTTCCCTATTTCAAAATTTCTCAGACGCGACCCACTTATGAGGCGTTATTGTGGTATCTGTCACAATGGCATATATTAATTTTGAATGATACTAATCTCTTTTTCTACATGGTGAAAATGCTGGTCTATATTTTACAATAGAGTTTAACATTCTTTGTGTAGCTGGTAATGACAGAATGGAATCTGAGATAACTGAGAAACTGGGAAACTTGTAAGGGAGTTCAAAGTTTCAAAGATGTGTCAAATGGGACTTTCTAAAAAATTGGATATCATTTCCAAATACTTTTATAAGCATGAGTTACACAAGTCAATTGTTCTGTTTTATTTTTTGAATAATGGACGTGCTTGATACATAGTTATATGTTAAATTGTAATATTACGAACAATCAATGTCTGGTGGTTGCTTGGGAGTACTTTAAAGATACTCGCAGCATAATATTTTACCTTCTCCAGAGCTGACTCATGTATCATTGTCATGTTGGGAACTATGATTAATACCCTGGTGCAAACTATACATAAGGTGTTGAAACTAATAGCCCATGGTTCAGAGGATAAGTGATATTCAGATCATGTGCTCCACACAAAATTCATAATAATAAGCTCTTATAATATCAGGATGCTAATAAAGGACTGAGGAAACACAAAGTCTGATGACACTTAATCTTGTAGAATTTTAAACGCAAAGATTGCAGTTCTCAACACTAAAAATCACCTCCAGCGGTTTGGACGTGTTTCTTCCCATGTTATTAAAATCAAAACTGTCAAAGAAATGGGGAGAAGCAAAAAAGGAAAAAACAAAGAGCTAATGAAGTGATTTGTTAGAAAAATAAACAGAATGGTGGTATTGTGCTAGCTAATTCAATAAGTTCTGAATAGAGAAGGCTACAGTTAATCAACTAGATGGTTATTTGACACCAACGCCTTAGACACATGCTTGAGGCTTGATTACCAATATTCTTATTCACTTGGAAACCGGGAATTCGGAAAAAGAATAAATCAAACTTGACTAGCAGATTGCAGTCAGTCTGTAGAATAATTTCATTTTTCAGTTAGTGGCTATCAAAACTTACCTAAGAGTAATTATGCAAAAAGTTATTTGACATATGTAACCGAACTTCTCAAGTAAAATAGAAAAATCTAGATGGTAATGAAATTTGTCACTATAAACAGCTTGTTCTTGCTTAAAAAAATATTAGGTTTTCCTTAAAATGTGTTGGTTGTGCCCTTATTAAAAGGGGAGCCGTCATTAATTAATGTTTGCTTGGAAATGGAAATTGTTGAAGCTGTTGTTGGAGACTTGAAGGTGGAGCTAGCTATTGGAAGGAGGGTGCTTCTTGACAATTTACTATTGGTTGGACAATACTGGTTTTCCAGTTCAAAACTAGGAAAGGGGTATAAAGTTGTAGAGACTTTAACCGGAACATTCTTTGCCTTTTGTGTGTTTGTTTTAGCTGATTTTATAGATAATTCATGATTTTTTTTGTGGGGATTTTTTTTTTGGACCTTTTAGTCTACTTGTGAAATAGTTTAAGATGTCCAATATTAAAAGATTTTGATTGTATGCTCTCTTCAACTGCAAGTTCTAACGAAGATGAAACCACTTGTTGAGTTGGACGTGATGAAAAGCTTGGTAGCATGGCTATCCAATTAGTTACAAATGAGAGTTGTGTGAAATCTGTAAGAATCACATATGCTTTTGCTAGAGCTCCTGATGTCCTTGATACAAGACTGCTCCGAGACATGATCACCAAGAGTCTGATTGGGTCAACATTCAGTGTTTTTCATGACTTGGTAAATGCAGATTTCACCGCTAAACCGGAGGTCTTTAGACAGCAGAAGAACGTGTCATTTTGGATGGTTGACCAGAAAGTTCACTTGAGTTCATCTAAGTTCAGCTTTGAAAAGTGGAAAGCAAGATTTACCTGTTCAATTACAGAGTCTAGGGAGATTAAAATGGATGAATGGGTGAAAAATGGGATTCTATAATTGACAAAGCATGCTTCATGTAATTTTTTACATAGATTATTTTTTGTTTTCACAATTTTTAGGAATTTATATGAGCCTCAGTTGAGTTCATTTGAGATTCTAAGAATTATGTCTCATATGCTTAGTAGTGGGAATTTTCTTCTAATCTAAACAAAATTGGTGCATCATATATTGAGTCCCCTTACCCCTGTCATAATCATGCACATACAGGATTTTATTTTCTCCAAGTTATAGACTGCAATGTCAAAGTTATTTTACAATTTCTTTTATGTTATCCTCATTATTACACTCTCCGCCTTCATTTTTTTTTTCTCCTCGATTTTTTTTTCCTCCACCCAATGCACCAAGGCATGTCTTCCCCGTTATCCTATTCCCATCTCTATCTACTTTTGAATCAGATAGCCACATGATCACATCTTTTGGTGTCTTCTTAATTTTGCATATGCTCCTTTGCTGCTCGGTCTTAGCTGTCTTAGCTCTCTTACATAATATTCGTTTGTGTCTTCGTATCAGATTATGTTACTTAGGTTGCTTGTACGGGATCTGCCAGGAATTGGAGTAATGGCATAACATGTAAATGAGTGGAAGAGCGCAAGACTGATGATTATTCTTGTAATAATTGGTATCAAATTGTCCTCACTGTTCTTCTTAAAACGACCCTAAGAAGGTCAATCATTTTTCTCCATCAATTTTATCAATTACTACCAGATAAAAGAATGGCTAAGGTGTAGCTGTCAAAATTTCTACCCTCAAAGGCATGGATGCTCATTATATTTCTCTTGACTTTGGCCCTCTTAAAGCAGAAAATTAAGTTAACATTTTATACAGTGAAGTAACTAATACAATCACATCATTCTAACAAAACATGTGAGAATTTCTTCTTACATAGCTAACAATATGAAATGTTCAAATAAAACATACCATGTGCAATGCACGTGCACCACCACTAGTAAAATAAAAAGAGGTAAACATATATGTTGAAAAATTAGTTAAGAAATAAGCATAAAGTATAAATTATGAGGAAAAAAAGCTAGTAAGGAAAAAAAGTTCAATAATCAAGTAGTATGAAATTCTTTCTGTCTATCAAATTTTGACATATATTATTTATTTCATTAAAGATCTCTTTATAAATAATAAATTTATATTACTAATATAATAAAATGCTACATATCACAATTTCATAAAAATAAGAATTGAACAGTTAGCACCACCTACTATTAAACATTTTTCCGGCTAGAAAAGTTTGTGCGGCCAAGTTCTATAATGTTTGTTGAGATTTGAAGTCATATTTTCTTAACAAGCACTTATAAAGTGAATTGACGATTGCAAAAGGAATCTAGAAGATATATTGTGGGCTATTATCACGTCTTGAATTTTTGCTCAGCACTATAAAAGAAAGGAAGAAAAAGTTAAAGAGTTTAAGTGGGCAACAATTA
Source organism: Euryodendron excelsum (assembly GCA_033060915.1). Taxonomy (NCBI): domain Eukaryota; kingdom Viridiplantae; phylum Streptophyta; class Magnoliopsida; order Ericales; family Pentaphylacaceae; genus Euryodendron; species Euryodendron excelsum. The sequence goes on from CM065398.1 coordinate 24,004,935, forward strand.
TTTTAGTTGCCTAGGAGTGTACCCTTGAAAAATTGGTCAAGAAATAAACAGAGTATAAATTATAAATTTAAAAATACTAAGAAAAAAAATTTGATATTTAAAAATTTAACAACTATAACATAAAATAATTTAATTCCAAACCTACATAGTTAACTATATTAGATTACAACAAGAATTGGTGGAGTAATAGATCAATGTACCCAAGTAGAAAATTTTAAAGGATTATTATTAAATTTACTGGCTAATTCTTATTACCCCTATAAAGTGATATTTTAAAAATATAAGAACATAGAGAGCGCCACATAAGCGCCACAAAAAAAAAAGAGCAAAAGTTTGGGTAACAACAACTTACATATAAACATATATGTATATATGTATATATATGATTTGTGTGCGTGTGAGTTTTCATTGTGTTGAAGTCATGTTACCACAACTTCAAGGTTGGAAATCCGATTGCAGGTTGTCAGGAATTAATATGACCTCGCGAGTTTGAGTGTCAAATTACAAGGTTTGCTAGAACCAAGAACACAAACATAAAACATGATTTTAAAACAATAATAATGCAAATTTTGAGGCTTTAGGATCCACAACACTTATTCTTAATCATTTTTCTATGAAATTGAAAATCAAATTAGCAGTGATTCCAATCGGAAGATAGAACAATAATTATATAAAAAAAAAAATTAGCATAAGATTCATCTTATAAATGATTTATCACAACTTTACAAAACTAATTAATTGGTCCACATAGAATTCTAACCTTTCATTATACACAGTCAATAATAAGTTGATAAACTTTACATTTAAAAAAAGTTTTCTAAAACACATGAAACAGTCAATTAAAAATGCATTGAAAGTCATTAAGAGATAAAAGAACAAATAATATATCTTTATTAAAAGTTGTACCCCTGGCATTAACTATGAGCTTGGCAAACCATTACAATCAGAAAACCTTCGGAGAAAGAAAAAAAAAAAAAAAAAAAAAGAGAGAGAGAGAATAAATGATAGCAACTCTTTCCTGCCCTTTCTCTATACATTCAAGAACTATACGGATTCCAAAAAGGAAAAGATACATCACTATCCAATTTATCATGAAATTTGTTAGTTCCCGGTCTCCAAATTTCAGCCAACTTCTAGGTTACTTTTGATCTACAAATTAGTACGATTCACAAAATTTTTGTAAAATACAAAGTCGTAAATCTTTTAATTTACTTTCCAATGGTGCTAGAATTGTCTTAATCCAATACCGGAGTAAAAATATATTGCCAATATAGCATGACTGCTTCAAATCTTTCCTTCCATGAGTTTCCACAATTTTTCCTATGATTGATGGTAAATTCTACCTAAATACACAAATGCTCAATTCACCGTAGAAGTCGCATGAGTGTGACCGTCACTTGAGATAATTTATGTAAAGCAGTGGGAAGACTTGTCAAAACAGTTTGTCCGGTATAATTCCTAAATCCTTGGAACAACTCTCCTATCTAAAATATTTTAATTTGTCCTCCAACAATTTGGAAGGAGAAATTTCTAAAGGAGGACTTTTCGCAAATTTCACAGCTCAATCTTTTATGTGGAATAAGGCATTATGTGGTGTGGCTCGATTACAAGTTCGACCATGTACTGGGAAGCATCACCAATCAAGAGAAACAATGGTACTTATTGGGAAATATATTTTACCAGTAACTGCATCAGTAGTACTTATATTGGTATCTATATTTGTGTTCACACGATGTCGAAAAAGAGATAGAAGAATTCCAAATCAAGAGAATATATTTCCTGGGAGAGCACTTAGAAGGTTTTCATACCAAGAACTTCAACAATGAACAATTGGATTTGGGGAATGCAACATTCTTGGTACAGGAAGCTTTGGTTCAGTATACAAAGGGACATTTTCTGATGGGTTGATAGCTACAATAAAAGTTTTTAATTTGCAGCTTGAAGGGTCACTCAAGAGTTTTGATATTGAATGCGAAGTAATGCACAATGTATGTCACCAAAATCTCGTCAAGGTTATTGGCAGCTGCTCTAACCTCGATTTCAAGGCTTTGTTGGTTGAATACATGCCTAATGGGACTCTTGAGAAATGGTTGTATAATACTGACCATAGTTTGGATATCCTACAAAGAATAAATGTACTGATTGATGTTGCATCTGCCTTGGAACATCTTCATCATGATTATTCTACACCAGTGGTTCATTGTGATGTAAAGCCGAGCAATGTTTTGCTAGGTGAAGATTTGGTTGCACATCTAGGTGATTATGGCCTAGCGAAGCTCTTTGCCAAAGACCAATATATGGCACAAACCAAGACAATGGCTACAATTGGGTACATTGCACCATGTATTTCCTATTTTCTGATTTTAATATTAACATCGATATATGATATTTTATGTTTCCTTTTCATGGTTTAACCTAATTAAGGCTCTCTTAGAAAGCCTTCATTTCTTGCCAACTTGTTTAGCATTATCAGTCTTTTAACGATGAAATGGTGTTGCACATAGAATATGGGACTGAAGGAATAGTATCAACAAAAGGTGATGTTTATAGCTATGGTATAATGGTGTTGGAAACATTTACGAAGAAGAAGCCCACAAATGAAATGTTCATTAGAGAGAAGAGCTTAAAGCACTGGGTGAATGAGTCACTATCTCATGCAATAATCGAAGTCGTAGATGCCTTTATATTGAGGAGAGATGATGAATATTTTAGTGTCAAAGAGCATTGCATAAAATCCATCATGGAATTGTCTATATCTTGGTGTACAGAGTCACCAGAAGAAAGAATCAATATGAAAGATGTCCTAGCTACACTCAAGAAGATCAAAGATGAGTTTTTGACAAACATTCAAAATTAAAGAATATTTCAGTTTCGCATAAAATTGAGTTTCTCTCGAGACTTCAACAAAGTTGTAACAATTTGGTTTTAGTTTCTTCCTTTTTCTCATAAAGATCTTTTTGTTGGATAATCAATTGTACTCAGATCCATAAGTCCTATATCCGGGGATCTATTGCTGCGCCACATTAAGGTTCATATTTCAATAACAAACAATATTAATACTTGCATATAGAGCTAGAGGCCTGGAGTAGTTATTTGGACCGTTCAATCTTGCTCACTAGGTTAGGAGTTTGAACTCTACCCCTTCACAACGTACTCAAAAAAAATAATAAAAATATACCTTTATATAAATATTAAAATTTCTTCATAGTAATTGTGTGTTGTTAAAGGAAAAAAATAACTCTATTTTGAAATTGATAATCTTGCAAAATCTATAGGAAGCATCCTATCTATCTACACTGGACTTTTTTTTGTTTTTTTAAGTTTGCATCCCTACTACAAGATCAATTTCTGTTAGAAACGTCTCACTTTCAAATGTCATACAATGACTACCATGTCAACGGAATTGCGTTTAGAGCGCTTGTAACAAGAAAATACAGAGTACTAAAAAAAAATGGAAGTCTAACAACTTTTTGACTAGGTAAAGGTTTATGGAAAAACACGGGTGAATGATATTTTGTCCCTCAAGCTTTGCCTCAGATTCAATGTTATCCTTAACATTGATTTTTTCTATTTAAGCCTTTCAAATTTTAAAAGCAAGCCAATATGGCCCAATGAATCGCTCCCAAAGATGATGTAAATTTGAGCTTCCCTGCAAGAGAACGGGGGTCGCAATTGAAGTATAAATCAGTAGTGTCCGGTATTGTTCTCTCCCAAGAGACCAAGCCAAATATAGGCGTCACATAGGCAAACAACCAACAATTTGATTCAAATTAGAAATTCACTTAAGTAAATTGAAGCTATCTACAAAGAAGACCGAAAATATGTTAATGATGAGAGAGTTGTAATTACAAATTTAACTAATCAAACTAACTATGAAGTATTTAGAAGCGAACACAAAACTTTTACCAGTGAGTGAAATTCTTTCAAGTAACATTATAGCAAGGGAGGCACATCAGAGATGAGTGACTCCTCCTGCTCCTTTTGTGAAGGTCAATTTTCATGAGGCTTCTTTGTCTGATGGTAATTTTAGTGGGTTGGGAGTGGTGGCCCGAGATTTAGAAGAAACAGTGTTATGGGCAGGAGCAAAGAGAATAGTTGGTGGCTTATCACCCAAACAAAATGAAGCTGAAGTAGCAAGGATGGCTATTCAAGCAGCTGTGAGATTTGGTTGCAACAAAGTCTTGTCAGAAGGAGATACACTTGAATTTCTGGAAGAAGTTCAGGGAAAAAAATGTGTCTCGAGCAACACATTGACTCACCTCCATAATGCGGTATTCCTACAAAATGGAGTTAGCACCCCGCAAGAGTACGGGAGTCGCGATGAAGTATAAACCGGTAATCCGGTATCGTTTTCTCCCAAGGGACCTAGTCAAATATAGGCTCTAGCACTCAACTTACACTAACCTAACCTAAGATTGGATTGCAATTATATGGGGAATTAGATCTAAATAAAAGGGAAAATAAAAAGACCAAAAATCTTTTGGGTTTCGATGGTTGTTTTGAATTCCTAAACTATTGCAATGAAAACAAAGAGAATTAACACTAGACAAATAAATTAAAGCAAAGTGAAAATAGAATTAAAGCAATTAAAAAGGGAATTAGGCTCAAATGATCCAACCACTCAATTTCATCCAAGGTTTCCAATAGGGTTTATAACTCAAATCAAACACAATATTTAAGTGTGTTTGATTCGGAGGATTTAGCTTTGAAAACCAATTATTCTCAAACAATTGAAATTAGATACATGTTCAATAGGGAATCAAAGGTTAATACCATCGATTCAACTTAGTCAATACCAAATTTGTGGTTTATGCATTGATTAGCCAAACATAGTCAATAACCTAGGTTTTCTAAGGCATCTTCAATCAATTGTTGGGAATGAATTTCTAGCAATTGTAGAGTATTTTTCTAGTCAAGAGTCCTAAATTAATACCATTGATTTGGGTGATGAAAATCCCCAAATTTAGTCAATAATTAAAGTTTTCTAAAATTCCATACCTAATTACTAGAAATTTGAATTCTGAGAAAATATGACAATTAATCCATGAGATACCTCCAAATGAATTCCTTGGATTATTTGGGTGATTTTCACATTTAAATCCAATGTAAATTCTAGCTACTTGAATGCATCATAAAAAACATGTAGGAATGTAAAGAAAGCATGTAGAGACTTAAATATAAAATTTACTTGAATATTAAAGATGTTTGGTTACAAAGAAAATGAAGGAAAATGTAAGAAAGTGAAAGAAAATACAATACAATAGAAGAAAACTACAAGTTTTATACCTACATTAACATTACAAAGCTAAATCTAAGCTAAAAATGAAAAAATGGAAAAAAACTAACCTTAGAGAGCTTCTCTCGCCGCCCCCTTGCTAAAAAAAACCCTTACTCCTCAAAAACTTTACAAAAAACCCTAAAAAAACGCTGTTTCGGACGTAAAAAACACAATCGGGATGAACAGTAACCGTCCGAATACCGTCCAAACGGTCCGTTCGACGGTTGTTTGAAGTCATTCGAACGGTGAACATGAACAGTAACCGTCCAAACGGTGAACAATACCGTCCGGATGGGTACTACTCACACTGTTCAGCTGTAGAAATTTCGAAGCTTGATTTGGCCACCCTAGAATTCGATTCAGCCAATGCACATTAGATGCAAAGTTGTATAGCTTGAAGTCTTCTTTCCAATGACTTAAAAATCAGCTCATTCGAATATCTGAGTAAAAAGTTGTGGCCAAAATGTAAGCACCCCATTTTTGACCGCTCGGCAGTCTACACTCCGTCCAGACTTGTTTTCAAGTCATTATGGACATATTCCGATCGAAACCAATCCTCTAGTCCAAATTCCGTCTTCCCATCGCTTCGTGGGCCTGTCAGGCCCAAATAAAGGCAAAATGACCAAAATGCCCTTAGGGGCATTGTCCTTTCTTATTCCAATTCCGATCCCTCTCTCGAGACAGTTTATTCCTCGAGACGGTCCGAGTAGTGAAACACTCACAAAACCGTTAGAGTGGCGGAAACACTCACAAAAGCGTCAGAGTGGCGGAAATACTCACAACACCGTTAGAGTGGCGGAAACACTCAAAACCTAGGCACGTCTCTTCGGAGTCGGTAAGACCCCTTTCCAATCCCTCTATCGAGACAGTTTATTCCTCGAGATGGTTCCAATCTAGGCACGTCTCTTCGGAGACGATAAGACCCCTTTCCAATCCCTCTCTCAAGACAGTTTATTCCTCGAGACGATCCGAGTAGCAAAACTACTCACACCCCCGTTAGAGTAGCGGAAATACTCAACCGTTAGAGTAGCGGAAGTACTCATAAAGCCGTCCGAGTAGCGAAAATACTCAACCGTTAGAGTAGCGGAAGTACTCACAGAGCCGTTAGAGTAGCGAAAATACTCACAGAACCGTTAGAGTAGCGGAAGTACTCACAGAACCGTTAGAGTAGCGAAAATACTCACAGAACCGTTAGAATAGCGGAAGTACTCTCAAATCGTCAAGCCCGTCCAAGTAGCGGAAATACTCAACCCCGTCCGAGTGGCGGAAACACTCAAAACCTAGGTCAATACCCATGTCTGTTAGTTCACTTCGGTGAAAAATGACCAAATTACCCTTTGGACCTTTTCCGGTCAAGATGACCATTTTGCCCCTAGGCATCCGAACGCCCCGGGAACCACACCGGCTCTGGGTATCAAACCGGTAACCTTCTGAGAATACTTTTTATAGTATTCTCAACCTTCCCTTCTCTTTCCGGATCATTCCGAGTCAGTTCCGGCAAACCCGGTACAAAATGACCGTTTTGCCCCTGGAGGGCCGGTCTCCTTCTTCGACCATACCGGCTCTGGGTATCAAACCGGTAATGTCCCGAGAATACTTTTTATAGTGTTCTTGACCTTCCTTTACCTTTCCGGACCATTCCGAGTCAGTTCCGGTAAACCCGGTACAAAATGACCGTTTTGCCCCTAGTGGGCCGGTCTCCATTTCCGACCACGCTGGCCCTGGGAATCAAACCGGCAACCTCTGGGAACATTCTAAATAATGTTTCCAGAACCCAAGTCTTCTTCCGGGACAGCTTGAGTCTGTCCCGGCAGTTTTCCGGTCCGATTGACCGTTTTGCCCCTAAAGGCTCGGTCAACCTTTCCGACACATCCAATCCTCACTTTTCAAGTCAAATACCTCCAGGACACTATTTTAAGTGTTCCTGCTCGTTTCCGGCTTTCCGGGTCACTCCCAGCTCCTTCAAATCATTCCAGGACTTTCTGGAGTCACTCCTAGTGAAGCCAGGCTAAAATTTACATGGTAGTCACTAGTACAGGCGCCCAAATCTAGTCAAAGATACGTTGCTTGCCGACCTTAATTGTTTCTTAAATGGCTGGCGCCACTAGCAGTGGCGCCAAGCCAAAAAATGGCCTGGCGCCACTCCTAGTGGCGCCAGTATAAATTTTGCCCTGGGTTTTCGAAACCCTAAAACCCTAGCCTCCTTAGGTTTTCGAAACCCTAAGGTTTTCGAAAAATGGCCTGGCGCCACCTTAAAAACCCTAGCCTCCTTAGGTTTTCGAAACCCTAGCCACTATACACAAACCCTAGCCTCCTATACACTCATACACTCCCTTATACACTCATACCTTAACCTTGAACCATCCTTGGAAGACTTGAAGAGCTGCCATCTAAAGCTTGAAGACAATCCTTGAAGGTTGAAGAAGAAGATCAAGACCGAAGACCGAAGACTGCACGGCGCGCAAAATAAACAAGAAACAAGGTAGGTTCCCTATTTAAATTTCCGCATTCCCCCTCTCTCTTCTCTCTCCAACCCACTTGGGTTTTCTCTATTTTAATCCCCCATCTCTTTCCCCCCTTTCTTTGCATGCTTGAAACAAGGGGATTCCCGGTCCATGTGTAGGATTGGACTATTAGAGAGTCACCGTGTCGGGGGCTTTCTTCTAGTCTAACCAATGACCACGTGGGTCCGACCCCCTTGATTATGTGGTGAAGCCTTAACCTTGTATGTTCACGACCCCAAATTGCATTGTGCATATCATAGTCTTGCATCTTCCAAAACTCGTTTTCAAAGTTGTTTTTCAAAAAATCGTTTTCAAACTTGTTTTCAAAATTGCATCAAAATCTCTTTTTCAAAAACTTGTTTTCAAAACCACAATTCTAGGGTGATTCTAGCCTTTCCATGGCTAGGGTTGCTTTAGAAAAGTGTTATATTAAAAGTGGCCTTTTGGCCTATATTTTCAAACTTTGTTTTCAAAACCACTTTCTTAAAGTGGTTCTAGCCCTCTTATGGCTAGAATCGCTTTAGGAAAGTGAGATGTTTTTATACTTTCCAAAAACTCTCTCTCTCTCCAAGAATTTCCTCCTAAAAATTCCTTTTTCAATATACTTTCCTAAAACTCTCCTCTTCAAAATTGTTTTCAAAAACTCCCTTCCAAAATCTATTTTTCAAAACTCTCTTTTTCCACTCCTCTCCAAAATCTTTTCCTCAAAATCCACTTTCTAAAAACTCTCTCCAAAATTTTTTCCAAAAACTCTCTTTCTAAAATCTTCTTTCTAGAAATTACCCTCTAGGATTTCCCTTCCAAAATCTACGTTTCTAAAAACACACCTTCCAAAACTCCTTCTCTTTAAAATCTTTTCCAAAAACTCTCTTTCTAAATTCACTTTCCAAAAACTCCTCCCTAGGATTCCTTTCTAGAAAAACCTTCGTTTCTAAAAACACACTTTCCAAAAACTCTTTCCTTAGAGCCCCAAATCAAGCCCTAGAACCCACAATTAGGAAACCCTAATTTTCTTTCCAAACACAATTTTCAAACTTTGCCCTAAACCTAGGTTTCCAAAATCTTTTGTTTTCTACATCAAAACTATACATGTTTCCAAAACCTATTTTCTACGTCGAAACTACAATTTTTCAAAACTAGGGTTTCTAAAATTTCCCTCTCCAAATTCTTGTCAAATCCTATCTTCTCTTTAAGAAACCAAATCCAATCTCCCCTTTTAGGAAACTAGATCCCGTCCTCCGTTTTAGGAAACAAAATCCAACCTTTCTCTTTTAGAAACCAAATCCAATCCCTTCCTAATCCAAATCTTTCCTAATTCTAATCCTTCCTAATCTTCCACTTTTCTAAATCTTAAGTTTCCAAAACTTGAACATAAAAATCTTTCCTAAATTTTAAAAACTCAACTTTCAAATCTTTCCTAATTCAACCCTTTCCTAATTCTACCCTCTTTTCAAATCTTAACTTCTTAAACCTAAGTTTTCAAACCTTTCCTAAACTCAAGCCTTTCCTAATTTCAAGACTTTCTAAAATTTAAACCTAAAAACTTTCTAAATCCTAAATTTTCTAAATTTCAAATCTTTCTAAAATTCTAAGCTTCTTAAATTTGAAACTTTCTTAAGTTAAATCTTTCTAAACCCAAATCTTTCCAAATTCTAAACTTTCCAAAACTTCAAAATCTTTTCAAATCTAAAACTTTTCTAAATTCAAAACTTTCTTAATTCAAGACTTTCTTAAGTTGAAAACTTTCTTAATTCAAACATTTCCTAAACTAAAAACTTTCCTTTTTCAAACCTTTCCCAAAACGAAACTTTCGTATTTTCAAAACTTCCTTGTTTTCAAAACTTTCCAAAATCAAAACTTCCCTTTTTCGAACATTTCTAAATTCAAAATTTTCTTAATTCAAAACTTTCCTAATTTCAAAACTTTCTTAATTTCGAAACTCTCCTAATTTGAAAACTTTCATAATTCAAAGCTTTCCTAACTCGAAAACTTTCCAAAAATGAAACTTTCCTAATTCGAAAACTTTCCAAAAAATGAAACTTTCCTAATTCGAAACTTTCCTAAATCGAACATTTCCTAATTCAAACATTTCTTAAATCCAACCTTTCCTAATCTCCTAAACCTTCCAAGTCAAGTCAAACCTTTCCTAAGTCTCTTTCCTAAGTCTAGGTTTCTTAAAACCTTCATCTCTCTAAAAACAAGTCTAAATCTTTCTTCCAAAATCAATCTTCTCAAATCCAAGTCCAATCTTCTCAATTCCAATTTCCAATCTCCTTTTCTAATCTCAATTCAATCTCTTTCTTCCAATTCAATCTCCTTCTTCAAATCCACTCTTCTATTTTCAATCGGACTCTTGTCCGAACTACGACTGACCTGATTCCCCCAAAGGGATACGTAGGCAACCTTCATAGGTGCGGTCACAATACTTTTCAAACTTTCAATTCCACCCTCATGGGTGCGATTTCCAAAATCTTTTCAAACCTCACATTCCAATCTATTTTCAAAATTCCAAAATTTCTATTTTCAAACTTCTACTTTCAATTTTCAAACTTTTCAATTTCAATTCTATTTCTTCAAATCTATTTTCAAATCAAATCAATTTCTATTTTCCAATTCTCTCATCTTGCACTTGCCTATCATGCATCATATTTTTCAAACATTGTTTTTCTAAAGTGAATAGGGTTGAACTATATTTAGTCGAAGATTCTCATAGGTAAATCTAGGGTAGATTGACATGTAGGTACCGAAAGGGCGGGGTAGGGTGATAGCTTAGTGCGTCTTCCCTACACGTAACCAACCTCCGAACTTAGAATCACTGTTTTCAAAGACCAAAAAGGAGTTATTTTTCAAAAAAGGGCTAAATGTTTTCCAAAGGTTGCCAAACAACCTGTTTTCTTAAAAACCCTCTCTTGAGGAGATGTTTTCAAAATTGTTTTTCAAAAACCCTAAGTGTAGTCTTCGAATTATTCTTCGTTTTTAGGTGACCTAACTCACCTTAATCAAGTTAGGTGGCGACTCCAAATTGTTTTCAAAAACCCTTTATTCAAACCAATTTTTCAATTCAAACCTAGTCGCACTCATTCTTTTAGGAGGGTGAGTTCTAACGAGAAAGTACAGCATTTTTCCCGCTTGGGTGAGTATTCCCCGAGTGCGAAAAATCTGGGTGCGACACAAAATACCGAGACAGGTCTGAATTTTCATAAACAAATTATTCACCTTGAACTCGCTTTGATTATTCTTGATTTCTTTTCACCTTTATTAGCTTATATAACCTACAAAACACATACAAAACATACTCAAACAAATATCTAACTAAAATAAGATAATTAATTACAATATAAGTCTAACAAAGTACAAATTAAAGGCTTATGATTACACTTTTAGGGTGTAATCACAACCCTCAACTTACATTTTGCTAGTCCCTAGCAAAAACTTTCAAAAACATTAAGAATAATCTCCACTTTCGTAGGAGTCACGGGTGCATTTAGCTTATGCATCAAGTCTTTAAACCCCTAGGTTACCCCTAGTGGACGAGTGGTGTCTCGTGAGGGTTTTCAATGATGATACCCACAAACATCCTTATATGAATTGCCAATTAAGATAAGAATAAGGAATGAATGCATAATCCTACTTAAGTTAACATTGATGCCACTCCAAACTCCAATACTTGCATTAATATGCAACAACTTATACAAAAGAGAGGTTTATGTGTGTGGGTGGAGAATCATGCTAAACAACATAAATGAAACTCATTTAAGAAAATCCACCCTTTTTACGCTTTGATTCAATCCTCACCGTACATACACTCGCAATTAAAGTTCCACATGGTTCTCACACTGATATGCCCAACAATGGAGTAAATGCAAAGAGACAAAACAAGTGAGCATACCAATTACAAAAACTGAAAAGATAGAAGTGTATCGATATTAGCATAGCTCCATGAAAGAATATTCAAAGTTAAGCATTGATTCAAAGAAATTGACAAGAAATAGCTTATACTCTATTGAAAATTTCAATCAAGCACAACTTGGATCAACTATGCCATGTAGAGGTGAAGAAGGCAATGTAGAAGAGGTGAAAGGCAAGAGTAAGGAGAGGGAGTATATGGTCATATCATGCGTGATCAAAGCATGACATGATTAATGCAAAACAACTACAACTCTCCCTTTTCAACTTTTAATACACAAAATTCACTTCTCACTCTTCTCTTGAAATATTTTCAACTTTTGAACTCCTCTTTGACTCTTTTTCTTCCTCTTATTCTCTTTTTTTTTCTTTTCTTACTTCTTCTTTTTCTTCTTTTTTTTTTCTTTTGTTACTTCTCCCTTTTTGTTTCCATCCTTTTATCATCCCCTTTAGAATCAACAACTACTTCTCATATTTCACTATACTCTTTTTTTTTTTTTTTTGCATTGAATTTCCCAAATCAATCTCCTCTGTTTTTTCAAGTAGAAGATCAACAAGGGCTAAGGGAAAATGTACGGTTCGGTAACGGAAAACTTATGACTATGAAGAAGAAAATGGCATAGAATCATATCCAAAGTTGTACAACCGAAACATTTCATAGAGTACAAGTGTCAATAACAAGATCAAAACTCAACTCATGAACCAATAACAAGCATAATGAAGCTATTGAATGAAGTGAGGGTGAAGAAACTATCCTTGATTAAATGTAAATACTCCAAAAGGCGATAAATACTCTAAAGCTCACAAGGTAATAATCTCCACCAATGTAAGGGTGAAAATGCTAAGACTAGTAACAAATTGTGTTAAAAAGCATAATTGTGCACAATGATGTAATCCCCTGTACAAAAGCATGAATTAAGCAACTCCCACTACATGTTGGGTATGAGGAATGATTCAACATCATCTTGAGTAAAGATACATGCAATAATTCCTATCTTCCAATCTCAAAAGGCACTTTCACAAGTTAAATGATTTTTTTTTTATAGGGTGCTAAACAAATGAACAAAAACAAAACAATAGAGGCAAAGCCTCTACCCCACCCTCAACTTAAAATGATGCATTGTCCTCAATTTGTTACTAGTTTTGGCACTTTCACCCTTACATTAGTGGAGATTATCATCTTGTGAGCTTTAGAGCATTTATCGCCTTTTGGAGCGTTTACATTAACTCAAGGATAGTTTCTTCACCCTCATTTGTTCAATAACTTCATTATACTTGTATTTGGTTCATGAGTTGAGTTTTGATCTTGTTATTGACACTTGTACTCTATGAAATGCTTCGGTTGTACAACTTGGGATAGGATTCTTTGTCATATTCTTTTTTATAGCCTTTTGTTTCCTGTTGCCAAATCGTGCATTCCTCTTTACCTTTGTTGATCTTTTACCTTTATTCATTTGAATTGTGCAAAGTGATTTCATCTCTTGTATTGCAAAGGGACGCCTAAGTGAGAAAAGAGTGTTTTTGCATTGCTTAAAAAAAATTTAAAGAAGAAGAAGAGATTGATTTGAGAAATTCAATGCAAAAAGAGCATAGTGAAATATGAGAAGAAGTTGTTGATTCTAAAGGGGATGATAAGAGGATGGAAACTAAAAGTGAACTAAGAAAAGAAGAAGAAAAAAATGGAGAAGTAAGAAAAGAAAAGAAAAAAAAATGGAGAGAAGTAAGAAAAGAAAAAAAAAAGAGAAGTAAGGAAAAAATAAAAAAGAGAATAAGAAGAAGACAAGAGTGAAAGAGGAGTTCAAAAGTTGAAAATATTTCAAGAGAAGATTGAGAAGTGGATTTTGTGTATTAAAAGTTGAAAATGAAGAGTTGTAGTTGTTTTGCATTCATCATGTCATGCCTTGATCACACATGATATGACCATTTGCTCCCTCTCCTTACCCTTACCTTTCATCTCTTCTACATTTCCCTCTTCACCTTTACATGGCTTAGTTGATCCAAGTTGTGATTGATTGAAGTTTTTAATAGAGTATAAGCTATATCTTGTCAATTTCTTTGAATCAATGTTTAACTTTGAACATTCTTTCATGGAGCTATGCTAATGTCGATACACTTCTATCTTTTCGATTTTTATAATTGGTATGCTCACTTGATTTGTCTATTTATATTTACTCCATTATTGAGCATACCATTGTGAGAACCGTGTGAGACTTTAATTGCGAGTATATGTCCGATGAGGGTTGAATCAAAACTTTAAAGGGATGGATTTGCATAAGTGAGTTCATTTGTGTTGTTTAGCATGATTTATCACCCATACGCATGAACCTTTCTTTTGCATGACTTGTTGCATATTCTTACAAGTGGTAGGAGTTTGGAGTGGCATCTAATGTTGATTTGAGTAGGATTATGCACTCATTCCTTATTCTTATCTTGATTGGCAATTCACAAAAGAATGTTTGTGAGTATCATCACTGTAAACCCTCACGATACACCACTCGTCCACTAGGGATAACCTAGGGGTTTAAAGGCTTGGTGCATGAGCTAAATGTACCTGTGACTCCTACAAAAGTAAAGATTATCCTTTATGTTTTTTTTTTATAGTTTTGCTAAGGACTAGCAAAATGTAAGTTGGGGGTTGACTACTCCTATTCCTACACAAATGAGAGAGAGAATGGATCACCTAATGCCACAAAGTGGGAATTTTCCATTATCCCACACCCCCAACTTAAAGATTTTCAAAGATTACATACAAATGTGGGAGTGGACAACATAGACCACTTTGATGACCTCAACGATGTAACTTGAATGCATATAAGGGTAAAAAAGTCATGGAATGTAGAAAATGCAAAATGATCATGCACAAATGTGCCAATTATGCTCATGCCATGAAGTGCTTGACCCTCCCCTTCCTCTTGGTCGGCCATTGGAATGATGTTTGCTTTTAATGTTAGGACATGGAGCTCCAAAGGCTCCGGTAGAATAAGACTAGGTACTAGAGGAGTAAAAGTAGGGATAACATGATCTCTAAACATGGTAGGAATGACCTCTAGACCATTAACATCCTCTTTAACATGCAAATTCCCAACATCTAGACCAAAATCATCATTAAGCGTAAACTCATCACTAACCCTCTCTTCTTGTTTGGAGTTCCCAATTTTGGACTCCTTTCCCTCAAATTTTTCATCCCTAAAGATATTTTCAACAATTTCCTCACTTACCTTAGGAACATCATCCTTAGACTCCAAGTCTTGAGGAAGGGTGGTTTGATTAATGGTGTCCTCAATCCTTAGGTTCGTGACGGGATGGACATGTTCATTTGGATGGACTTGCTCTTGGTTAGAGTAAAAATCAAGGTGATTTTCATTAAAGCTCACTTGGGGTGGAGGTGGATATTCAACGTGTTCATGGTGGTAATAAATTCGTGAAGCTTCACGAAAATAGTCAAAGGGGTTCTTGTAGGTTTGAAGGGATACTTGATAATGCTTTGAAAATGCTCCCTCATGTTCTTTACAAATGTTAAATTCATTACACTCCCTAAGATTGGGAGGTAGTCGAGGAGTCTCCCTTTGACCATTAACTCTAAGGCATTCCCTAAGAGACATGTTGGATGGCTCTTGTGCTCTAAGCCTATTAGCTCGAATGTAGTCTCTACAAGATTTACATGGAGGTGTTTTCACACCACCATTCTCATGAATACTCTCATTACCATCATGTGGGGTATGATTATATTCCCCCAAATTAGGAGGTAGTCGGGGAGGCTCCCTTAGGCCATTGGCTATAAGGTGTTCCCTCATTGTCATGTTGGATGATGGATGGTTTGAAAATGTGCCCCCAAACATAATGAAATACACAATGAAAAATGGATGCAATGCACAAACATGTGTAGCGCACCGCGCCTCAACACATCATATACAACAATGTTCAATAATTGTCTATCCAAACCTCCAATCTCCGCATAATAAATTCTCCCAATTTAAACAATCTCAACCAACCAAATCTCCAATCTCCACAAGTTATATACCACCAATTTGCAATATACACAATCCCTAATTCTCCACCAGCAATCCTCCAATCAAATTATTAAACCAAAAACAAAATATATATACAAATCAAAACAAAATACCTAAAATAAAGAGAAAAAGAAAGAATGAAAATCTAACATGGTATTTACACAAAAAATGAAACGAAGTTACCGATGGCCTAAGCCGAAGATTCCTCCGTTGTGATAAATTGATGGAGATCCAATCCACCAATTGCTTTCCAATCCCAAGACTTGTAGTGCTTGCCTCGTGCCTTTGGTCCCTGGCAACGGCGCCAAAACTTGACTTATTCTGAAAACTACAAAATGGAGTTAATGCCCCGCAAGAGTACGGGGGTCGCGATGAAGTATAAACCGGTAATCCGGTATCGTTCTCTCCCAAGAGACCTAGCTAAATATAAGTTCTAGCACTCAACTCACACTAACCTAACCTAGGATTGATTTGCAATTATATAGGAAATTGGATCTACAATAAAATGACCGAAAATCTTTTGGTTTTTGATGGAGGTTTTGGATTACTAAACTAGTCCAATAGAAATTAAAGTAATTAACAAGGCAATTAAAGTAAAGCAAATTGAAATTAAATTTAAAACAATTAAAATGGAAAGCTTGGATATGATTGATTCAATCTACCAATTCACAATAAGGGTTTCAAATGAGAGTTTTATAACTCAAATCAAGAATTGCACCTTGGATTCTTGATCCGGAAGATTTTGACCATAAATACTTGGGTTTATGTTTGATTGCGTATAAAGATGAAATCTATGACTAGCACCCTAGAATCAAACCTTAGACATGTGCAATACCTATACCAAATAATGATTTGTGCATAAATATTGCCAAGAGAGGTTATGAATCTAAGTTTTCTAATGAATCTCATACTAAATCAAATGGAATCATAGAATTCTAAGGATATAGCTTTAAAGTTCATAAATCTCATTTTTAACCCTTGAAGATACTTGGTGGATCTTTACAACCACATTCAAGTGATGTTTGGCCACTAAAATCCATGACAAAGAGTATAAATAAAGATAAATCTAACATTAAACCATGTAAAACTAGTGTTTGGTTGCTAAGAAAGTGAGAGAAAATGGCAAGAAAATGAGAAAAAATACATTACAATAAAAGAAAGTTACAATTTCTACTCCTACATTAACATTACAAATATAAATCTAAGCTAAAAATGAACAAAAACATGAAAAACCAACCTTGGAGGAGCTTTCCCGCCACCCCCTTGCTAAAAATAACCCTAACTACCCAAAAAACCTACAAAAAAATCCTAAAAACGCCGCTTTGGACGCAAAAAATACAATCTAGATGAATAGTAACAGTCCGAATACCGTTCAGATGGTGCATTTGACGGCCGTCTGAAGTGCGTCTGAATGCACCGTTCGGACGGGTGAACAGTAACTGTTCGATGAACAGTGATCATCCGATGAACAGTGACCGTTCAGACAGATACTATTCATTACTATTTCAACCCAGAACCTTTGAAGCTTTATTTGACCATCTTAGAGGCCGATTCAACCTATGCACATTAGAGGAAAAATTGTAGAGCTTGAAGTCTTCTTTCCAATAACTCAAAAATTAGCTCAATCAGACATAAGAATAAAAAGATATGGCCAGAATACCGAGACAGGTCTTAATTTTCATGAATAAATTATTCGCCTTGAACCCGTTTTAATTATTGTTGCTTTCTTTTTGCCTTTATTAGCTTATATAACCTACAAAACACATACAAAAAATACTCAAATAAATATCTAACTAAAATAAGATAATTAATTACAATATAAGTTAAACAAAATACAAATTAAGGGCTTATGATTACACTTTTAGGGTGTAATCACTGATATAAGGCTCAAGCCATATGGCAAGTTCAATTCGAAAAGAAGTCTAGATTTAATAAACTTGTTGCACAACTTAGAACTCTCAAGCCAATCACGAACCAAGCCATTGGAGAGGGTGATCTGACCTATATTTCAAGAGCAGAGAGAGCCACAAATAAGACTGTGGTTGTACGTATTGGATAGATCTCTTAGTGCTAGATATATAGAGACACAAAACTCTATACAAAGAGATACATACTGTGAGATGATTACACGGTAAAAGTGTAATTATTGGTCTCTAATTCGCACTTTGTTAGAGTTAAATTATTGTTAATTTCCTTGTTTTAGTTAGATATTTGTTTGAGTATATTTTGTATGTGTTTTGTAGGATATATAAGCTAATAAAGGTGAAAATAAATCAAGAATAATCGAAGCGAGGTCAAGGGGAATATTTTGTTCATGAAAATTCAGACCTGTCTCGGTATTTTGGCCATAACGTTCCACTCTGATATCCGATTGAGCTGATTTTTACGTCATTAGAAAGAAGACTTCAAGCTCTACAACTTTGCGTCTAATGTACATCGGCTGAATCAAACTCTAGGGTGGCCAAATCAAGTTTCGAAGTTTCTGCGGCTGAACAGTATGAATAGTACCTGTCCGAACGGGTATTGTTCACCGTTCGGACGGTTATTGTTCATGATTGTGTTTTTTGCATCCGAAGCTGCGCTTTTTAGGGTTTTTTGTATAGTTTTTGAGTAGTTAGGATTTTTTGGAGCAAAGGGGCGGCGGGAGAAGCTCTCCAAGGTTGGTTTTTTTCATTTTTCTTCATTTCAAGCTTAGATTTAGCTTTGTAATGGTAATATAGGAGTAGAACTTGTAATTTCCTTTCATTGTATTGAATTTTCTTTCACTTTGTTGCACTTTCTTGTATTTTCCTTGTATCCAAACACTCTTAATCTTCAAGTAAATTTTAGTTTGAATCTCTACATGCTTTGTTTTCATTTTCCATACTTTTATTATGAGTTTAATTAGCTAGTTTTTACATTGGGTTTAAATGTGAAAATCACCCAAATAATCCCAGGAATTCATTTGGAGGTATCTCATGGATTAATTGCCATATTTTCTAAGAATTCAAATTTCTAGTAATTAGGTGTGGAATTTTAGAAAACTTAGATTATTGACTAAATTTGGGGATTTTCATCACCACAATCAATGGTATTAATTTAGGACTCTTGACTAGAAAAATACTCCACAATTGCTAGAAATTCATTCCCAACAATTGATTGAAGATGTCTTAGAAAACTTAGGTTATTGACTATGTTTGGCTAATCAATGCACAAATCACAAATTTGGTATTGACTAAGTTGAATCGATGGTATTAACATTTGATTCTCCATTGAATATGTATCTAATTTCAATTGCTTGAGAATTATCGGTTTTCAAAGTTAAATCTTCCGAATCAAACACACTTAAATGTTGTGTTTGATTTAAGTTATAAACCCCATTGGAAACCTTGGATGAAATTGAGTGATTGGATCATTTGAGCCCAATTCCCCTTTAATTGCTTTAATTCTATTTTTCTTTTGCTTTACTTTAATTGTCTAGTGTTAATTGTTTTTATTTTCATTGCAATAGGTTAGTAATTCAAAACCATCATCAAAACCCAAAATATTTTAGGTCCTTTTATTTTATTTTTTTATTTTAGATCTAATTCCCCACATAATTGTAAATCCATCCTAGGTTAGGTTAGTGTGAGTTGAGTGCTAGAGCCTATATTTGGCTAGGTCCCTTGGGAGAGAACGATATCGGATTACCGGTTTATACTTCATCGCGACCCCCGTACTCTTGCGGGGTGCTAACTCCATTTGTTGGAATACCGCATTTCGAAGGCGAGTCAAGTTTTGGCGCTGTTGCCGGGGACCAAAGGTACGAGGCAAGCACTACTAGCTTGAGGTGAAGATCAATTGGTGGATTAGATCTCCATCGATCTACCACGACGGAGGAATCTTCGGCTTAGGCCATCAGTAACTTCGTTCCATTTTTTGTGTAAATACCATATTAGATTTTCATTATTTCTTTTTCTCTTTATTTTAGGCTTGTTTTGTTTATTTTGTATATATTTTGTTTTATTTTAATAATTTAATTGGAGGATTGCTAAAGGAGAACTAGGGATTATTTTTATTGCAAATTGGTGGTATATAACTTATGGAGATTGGAGGTTCGGCTGGATTGAACTTGATTGAATTGGTGGAATTATTTTGTGGAGATTGGAGGTTTGGATGGAAAACTATTGAGCATTGTTGTGTATGATGTGTTGAGGCGTGGTGCGTTACTTTTGTTTGTGCATTGCATCCATATTCCATTGTGCATTTCATTATGTTTGGTGGTAAATTTTCATACCTTCCATCATCTAACATGTCTCTTAGGGAACACCTAAAAGCTAATGGCCAAAGGGAGCCTCCACGACTACCTCCCACTCTTGGGGGGTGTGACCAATTTAACCTTGGTAGGGGATATGAGAGCACATTTTCACATCATTATTTTGAGCCTCCCCCTTACCAAGATCCCTTTGACTATTATCATGCACCACCTCCACCTTACCAAACTCCACCATGTGAATACCCCCATGCCCAATTTTTACCCTATGAGGAATATCACACTCCTCACATTGGCACACAAGCGGACACCATAGAGGATACCCTAGAGGACACACTTCAACAAGCCATAAAATTTCAAGGAGAAGTGAACTCTAGAATAGATGAGGGCCTTAATGAGATAAAGAGTCAATTGACTCTTTTAATGCAAACCATGGTTGTCCAAGCAGAGGACAAGTCCCTTGTGTCATCTCAAATTATTCCTCCTAATCAAGGGTGTCCAAGTGAACCCGCTCATCCCATCACTAACCATAGGAATGAGGAAATCATTTATCAAAACACTCTTCCCCAAGACCTTAAGTCTATGGAAGACATTTCTAAGGAAAGTGAGAAAATAATTGAAAATGAATTTCGGGATGAAAATTTTGAGAGAGTGGAGTCCGAAATTGGGGACTCCAAACAAGAAGAGAAGGGTAGTGATGAGACTACCCTTAATGATGATTTTGGTTTATTTGATGTTGGGAATATGCAAATCAATGAGGATGTTGACGGTTTAGAAGACATTCCTACCATGTCTAGGGATCATGTGATCCCTATTTTTATGCATGTAGCACCTAGTCCTATTTTACCGGAGTCTTTGGAGCTCCATATCCCAACATTGGAACCAAACATCATTCCAATGGTCGACCAATCAAAAGAAGGGGAGGGTCAAGCACTTTATGGCATGAGCATCATTGGCACATTTGTGCATGATCATTCTTTATTTTCTACATATCATGACCCTTATTTCCTTTATGTGCTTCAAGGTTATATCATAGAGTTCATCAAACAAGTGGCCATTGTTTATTTTTATTTTTGTTTGAACTCATTGAAAATCTCTAAGTTGGGGGTGTGGGATGATGACAAATTCCCACTTTGTGGCATTGGGTGATCCATTCTCTCTCTCTCATTTGTGTAGGAATAGGAGTAGTTTTATTTCTTTATTTTCTTAGTTTATTTTCACATTTTAAGTTGGGGGTGCTTTAAGTTGTTTAGTTTCATTATTTTCTTAGTTTATTTTGTATTATAAGTTGGGGGTGCCTTTTGCACTCTATTTTTCTCTTTTTCCACCATTGAATTACATTTAATACTTTGTTCTCATGCATTGAGGACAATGCATCACTTTAAGTTGGGGGTGGGGTAGAGGCTTTGCCTCTATTGTTTTGTTTTTATTTGTTTATTTTGCACCTTATAAAAAAAAAAAAGTTTTGTCTCTATTGTTGTGTTTTTTTTCTTTGTTTTGCACCTTATAAAAAAAAAAAATCATTTAACTTGTAAAAGTGCCTTTTTGAGATTAGAAGATAGGAATTTTTGCATGTATCTTTACTCAAGATGATGTTGATTCACTTCTCATACCCAACATGTTGTAGGGATTGCTTAATTCATGCATTTGTAGAGGGGATTATATCATTATGCACAATCATGCTTTACAACATAGTTTGTTACTAGTTTTTGCTTTTCTATCCCTACATTAGTGGAGATTATTACCTTGTGAGCTTTAGAGCATTAAACGCCTTTTGGAGCGTTTACATTTATTCAAGAATAGTTTCTTCACCCTCACTTCATTCAATAGCTTCATTATGCTTATTTTTGGTTCATGAGTTGAGTTTTGATCTTGTTATTGATACTTGTACTCTATGAAATGCTTCGGTTGTACAACTTTGGATATGATTCTATGCCATTTTCTTCCCCATAGCCATAAGTTTCCCGTTACCGAACTGTGCATTTCCCTTAACCCTTGTTGATCTTCTACTATTATTAGAAAGTGCAAAGTAATTTCATCTCTTGTATTGCAAAGGGACGCCTAAGGGAGAAAAGAGTGTTTTTGTATTGCTAAAGAAAAAAAAAAGAGAGAAAAGAGATTGATTTGGGGAGTTCAATGCAAACAAGCATGTTATAATATGAAAATGAGTTGTTGAATCTTAAAAGGGATGATAAAAGGATGGAAACAAAAGAAGAAGTAAAAAAAAAAAAAAAAAAGGGGGAGAAGTAAGAAAAGAAAAAAAAGAAGAAAGAAGAAGTAAAAAAAAAAAAAAAGAAAAGGGGGAGAAGTAAGAAAAGAAAAAAAAAAAAGAAGAAAGAAGAAGTAAAAAAAAAAAAGAAGAAGAGAGAATAAGAGGAAGAAAAGAGTGAAAGAGGAGTTCAAAAGTTGAAAATATTTTAAGAGAAGAGTGAGAAGTGGATTTTGTATATTAAAAGTTGAAAAGGGAGAGTTGTAGTTGTTTTGCATTCATCATGTCATGCCTTGATCACGCATGATATGACCTTTTGCTCCCTCTCCTTACCCTTACCTTTCACATCTTCTATATTATCCTCTTCACCTCTACATGGCATAGTTGATTCAAGTTGTGCTTGATTGAAGTTTTCAATAGAGTATAAGCTATTTCTTGTCAATTTCTTTGAATCAATGCTTAACTTTGAACATTCTTTCATGAAGCTATGCTAAAGTTGATACACTTCTATTATTTTCGACTTTTGTAATTGATATGCTCACTTGAATTGTCTTTTTACATTTACTCCATTGTTGAGCATATCATTGTGAGAACCATGTGGGTCTTTAATTGCGAGTGTATATCCGGTGAGGATTGAATCAAAACTTTAAAGGGGTGGATTTGCATAAGTGAGTTCATTTGTGTTGTTTAGCATGATTCTTCACCCACACACATGAACCTCTCTTTTGTATGACTTGTTGCATATTAATGCAAGTGTGGAGTTTGGAGTGGCATTAATGTTAACTTGAGTATGATTATGCATTTATTCCTTATTTTTATCTTGATTTGCAATTCATAAAAGGATGTTTGCGGGTATCATCACTGAAAACCCTCACGAGACACCACTCGTCTACTAGGGGTAACCTAGGGGTTTAAAAGCTTGATGCATAAGCTAAATGCATCCGTGACTCCTACGAAAGTGGAGATTATCCTTTATGTCTTTGATAGTTTTTGCTAGGGACTAGCAAAATGTAAGTTGGGGGGTGTGATTACACGGTAAAAGTGTAATTATTAGCCTCTAATTCGCACTTTGTTAGAGTTAAATTATTGTTAATTTTCTTATTTTAGTTAGATATTTGTTTGAGTATGTTTTGTATGTGTTTTGTAGGTTATATAAGCTAATAAAGGTGAAAAGAAATCAAGAATAATCAAAGCGAGGTCAAGGCGAATATTTTGTTTATGAAAATTCGGACCTGTCTCGGTATTTTGGCCATACCTTTTCACTCTGATATCCGATTGAGCTGATTTTTACGTCATTGGAAAGAAGACTTCAAGCTCTACAACTTTGCGTCTAATGTACATCGGCTGAATCGAATTCTAGAGTGGCCAAATCAAGCTTTGAAATTTCTGCAGCTGAACAGTATGAATAGTACCCGTCCGAACAGGTACTGTTCACCGTCCGGACGGGTACTGTTCACCGTCCGAACGGACTTCAAACGGGCGTCGAACGGACCGTTCGAATGGTATTCGGACGGTTACTGTTCATCCAGATTGTGTTTTTTGCGTCTGAAGCTGCGTTTTTTAGGATTTTTTGTATAGTTTTTGAGTAGTTAGGGTTTTTTGGAGCAAAGGGGCGGCGGGAGAAGCTCTCCAAGGTTGGTTTTTTCCATTTTTCTTCATTTCAAGCTTAGATTTAGCTTTGTAATAGTAATATAGGAGTAGAACTTGTAATTTCCTTTCATTGTATTGAATTTTCTTTCACTTTGTTGCACTTTCTTGTATTTTTCTTGTATCCAAACACTCTTAATCTTCAAGTAAATTTTAGTTTGAATCTCTACATGCTTTGTTTCCATTTTCCATACTTTTATTATGAGTTTAATTAGCTAGTTTTTACATTGGGTTTAAATGTGAAAATCACCCAAATAATCCCAGGAATTCATTTGGAGGTATCTCATGGATTAATTGTCATATTTTCTTATAATTCAAATGTGAATGATGAAGAATCGGATTATGAGTCTTTCAGCAAATAGACCATCTACACCATTGTTAAGTATTTGAAGAACAATAGAGAGATCATCTTGGTGAATTCCAAAGATAAAGAAAAACACCGTGATGATTTGGTGTTAGAGTCAAGAGTTGGGAGAACAAAAAATTGAGGAGTCGAGTAAGAGAACTTTAACCATAGTTCTTGGGGATTTGGACAACATCCATGGAGTTTCAGTGTGTAATTGTAAAAGTGTCTTGTGCAAATCATTCATATAGTGCTTGGTTTGCTAGACATGGCTTTTTCTCGAGTTGGGTTTTCACGAGAAATTCTATGCCTTCTTCTTTATTGCTTTTTTGTTTATCTTCATGATGATTAATGCTTGAATGAATGCATAGTAAATAAGAAGACCTAGACTTAAATTTAAATAGATTAAAGCTCAGGTTTAGTAAATCTATAGATTAAGAATTTTCATATAAGAACACAAAACTCACAGAACATCGCCCAAGCCAAGCTTTCCTATCATCACTACTAGAAAAACCACTATTTGTGACAAATTCTTTTGCGATGGCTGAAATGTTGTCACAAAAGCCTATCATTTGCAATAGAAATGACCCCGACGCAAAAAATGACATTTGCAAGGGCAACAAAGCTATCGCTAAAAACATCCAAAAATAACGCCGTTTCTAGCTAGTAAATGCGTCCCCTCCTATTTACGACGCCTTATTTACGACGGTTGGTTGGTGTCGCACATGCGTTTAGTAAAACATCTTCATTTTGGTTCTAAATGATGTAATTTTATTCCCAATTGATTTCCCCCCCCCCCCCCCTCTTCCCCCCTCTTGCTACTCTTTATCTCTAACCCAACCCTAAATCGATTTCCCCCCAAATCAAGAAGGTTGTACCCTCCCTCTTCTACGATCCTTCTCTCAATAATGTCAGTCTCCAGCTCTCTTGCCAACGACGTTGGTCTCTGGCCTCGCTTTCGGCAAGCTTCTCTCTCTCTCTCTCTCTCTCTCTCTCTCTCTCTCTCTCTCTCTCTCTCTCTTTGTGTGTGTCTCTCTCTCTCTCTAACCTCTATCTTCATGTGCCATTGTTTCTCAAGTTTTGTTAGAAAAGTGAAGAGAGGAGGTCGTTAAATCCGGTAGAAAAGTGACAAGTATTGTTTCTCAAGTTCTATTTCATGAGCAAGTTCGAGGGCTTCAGAGATCTTTAGATTGGTTTGTGTGTTTCTTTTGCATACTCGCATATTTTATAATTTTAGATCACAAAGAATGGTGAAGCTCGTAGGATGAGCGCTGTCCACGTATTGCTCTAAAATTGAATTGAAGGTTCTGAACATAATTGGCCAAAGCTACAGTAATTAGATTGAAGTTCTTATAGTTAAATCTGAATCTGGGAAATCATATTCATTTGAAAGTCTAGGGGATAGAGATTTATCCCACTTATTAGGATTTCATGTGCTAATAGCTGTATTCATTTTGGGATTTTAATTTTAGAAAGGATGAGTCTTTGTGTAGTGATTTTGCAGATTAGAATCATCAGACCCTTCCTAGCCAGCACATGGTCTCCTCTGACCGTGCATTGCTTATATTTTCTTTGCTTTTTTCTTGAAGATTTTGCATAGAACCCTACAACTATGCTTAGCTTTGCTCATAATTAGATGACGAGCAGCCAATTTACTAATGGCTTATATTGTCTTTGCTTTTGGTTCCTATTCTCTCTCACATGATGAACAAAAATTCAGTCCCCACTCTCTCTCAAGTATCGCCTGGTGTTGAACCCGCACCACTACCAATGCTCTTCTCTCCTCCTCTTATTCCATTTCTCCTTCCCTTCTTCCTCCTCCATGACCAAACATCACACCCACCTCCATGGCCACCGCTGGCTAAGCCTGTTACACAGACACACCATCACTGCCAGTGTTGGCGGGAAGAAGATAATGAAGGAAAAAATAGCTAAACCCAAACCCTATTAACTTTTGTTGACTGGAGTGTGTTGATTGCACCTCAAAAATGCAATCATTTGTCTCTAATGTGCCTTTATTAGGCTTAGAATAGGTGTAATTGTATTATATTGTTTGTATATTGTGAATAATCCCAAATTGGCTGTCTTCTCAGGTTTTAATGCTAAAGAGATGGAGTTGGAGCTTTAATGATGATTCGGGACTTATTGCATGTAAAACAAGAAAATCCCGTCGGGCAAAATCACGCGAAAGGGGTTCATATTTTGCTACGGATGTCTGAATGACCTGAATCCTGCAGTGTTGGAAAGATCTTATCAAGTTATAAATGTTTGCATCTAACGGGCGTTGACCAATTTGGATCCGAAGGGTCTCAAAATCAAGAAAAAGTGAAAACAGGGGAAAATTACCATTCGAACGCCCAAACGCAGCGTTCGAACGGCTTGAGAGCTAAAAAATCAATTTTTGCCTTGGCGTTCAAACGCCTATTTGGCCATTCGAATGCTAAGGCAAATTTCAAAATTTTGCTGAAAACCTGTCCCACTATTTTGGCCATAACGTTTTTACTCCAATGTTTGATTAAGCTAATTTTTGCGGTTTTAGAAAGAAGACTTCAAGAGCTATAACTTTGCCTCTAATGTGCATTGGCTGAATCGATCTCTAAAGTGATCAAAATCAAGCTGCAACAAACGGGTAAAAAATAGGTTCAGTGTTCGAACACCTAGGCAGCCGCTCGAACTGCCCAAGAGCTTGCATTCCATATTTGAACGGGCGTTCTAACGCCCATAGAGCCGTTCGAACTGCAAGGCAAAAATCTGACAAATTTTAAGCTTCGAACCTTCTACCTATAAATACCCATTTTCATTTTTGTTTGAGGGAGGGGAGCTAGGGGCGGTGAGAGGCGACCATTTTAAGTAGTTTTCATAGTTTTTAATAGCTTAGATTTAATTTAGTTTCAATACAAGTTCTTCAATTTCTTGCTTTAAATTCGTGTTTCCATTTATTGTCTTGTTTTAAATTCGTATTTCCAGTTTGTATTCCTTTATTTTGAAGTTATTTCTTGTTGAATATGAGTAGCTAACTTCCCCCATCTCGAGATTGAGTGTGAAAACCGATTGGAGGTCTTGGTTGACCATAGGAGGGTGTATTTCAGATTTTCAAGCAAAATATTATGTTTGTATTGTTCTTGTGGTTCTTCATTCTAGAAACCATTGAAAACTTGTGATTACACCTTAAAAGTGTAATCATAGGCTCTTAATTCGTACTTTGTTAGATTTATATTAGTGTTAATTTTCTTATTTTAGTTAGATATTTGTTTGATTATGTTTTGTGTGTGCTTTGTAAGTTATATAAGCTAATAAAGGCAAAACAAAAGCAAGAATAATCAAAGCGGGTTCAAGGCGAATAAATTGGTCATGAAAATTCAGATCCGTCTCGGTATTCTAGCCATATCTTTTTCCTCCGATGTCCGATTAAGCTGATTTTTGAGCCATTGGAAAGAAGACTTCAAGAGCTACAATTTGTCCTCTAATGTGCATCGGCTGAATCGGCCTCTAAGGTTGTCAAAATCAAGCTTCAAGGTAGAAAGGTGAATAGTAACCGATCAATTGGTTTGGCAAACTTCAGATAGGGTGTTTTACCGATCGATCGGTGAATAGTGATCGATCGATCAGTGAACAGTGTCGATCGATCGGTCAAAACAGATCTGGAGCTTAAAAGCTGTGTTGTTAAAAAAAAAAAAAGGGAGATGAAGATTTTTTGGGTTTGTAGCAACCAAGGGGGCGGCGTGAGAGGCTCCTCTAAGGTTGGTTTTTATGTTCTTTTATATTTTTAGCTTAGATTTATGTTTGTAATGTTAATGTAAGAGTAAAATTTGTAACTTTCTTTCATTGTAATATATTTTCCTTTAATTTCTTGCCACTTTCTCTCACTTTCTTAGCAACCAAACACTAGTTTTACTTAGTTTAATGTTAGATTTACCTTCATTTATGCTCTTTATTATGAATTCAAGTAGCTAAACATCTCTTGGGTGTGATTGTGAAGATCCACCAAGGATTTTCAAGTATTTTAATGGGGATTCATGAACTTCAAAGTTTTATTCATAGATTTGTATAGTTCTATTTGGTTGGGTGTTGGATTTGTTCAAAAACTTAGATTCATAACTCATTTGGTAATATTTATGCATAATTCAATAATTGGTATAAATCTTATACATTTATAAGGTTTGCTTCTAGGGTTCTATTAATTAGTTTAATCCCTACACTCAACTAAATATGAACTCAAGGTTTTATGGTCATAATATTACAAATCAAAAACCCACAGTGTGATTCTTGATTTGAGTTATAAAAATCCTCTATTGAAATTCTTGTTGTGAATTGGTGGATTGAACCAATCATATCCAAACTTTCCATTTTAATTGCTTTACATTTAAATCAATTGCCTAGTTAATTGCTTTAATTTTCATTGCACTAGTTTAGTAAATCAAAACTCCATCAAAAACCTAAAGATTTTCAATCCTTGTATTTTTCCTTTTATTTTAGATCCAATTCCCCACATAATTGCAATTCAATCCTAAGCTAGGTTAGTGTGAGTTGAGTGCTAGAGCCTATATTTGGCTAGGTCTCTTGGGAGAGAACGATACCGGATTATCGGTTTATACTTCATCGCGACTGTCGTACCCTTGCGGGGTACTAACTCCATTTTGTAGTTTTTGGAGCGAGTCAAGTTTTGGCGCCGTTGCCGGGGACCAAAGGCACGAGGCAAGCACTACAAGTCTTGGGATTGGAAAGCAATTGGTGGATTGGATCTCCATCAATCTACCACAACAAAGGAATCTTCGGTTTAGGCTATCAGTAACTTCGTTCCATTTTTTTGTGTAAATACCATGTTAGATTTTCATTCTTTCTTTTTCTCTTTATTTTAGGTTCATTTTGTTTTATTTGTATATATTTTGTTTTATTTTAATCATTGATTGGAGAATTGCTAGTGGAGAGTTAGGGATTGTGTTTGATTGTAAATTGGTGGTATATATATCTTGTGGAGATTGGAGGTTAGGTTTGATTGTTGCTTAAATTGGTGGAATTTATTATGTGGAGATTGGAGGTTTGGATGGACAATAATTGAGCATTGTTGTGTATGATGTGTTGAGGCGCGGTGCGCTACACTTGTTTGTGCATTGCATCCATTTTCCATCCTGCATTTCATTATGTTTGGGGGCACATTTTCAAACCATCCATCATCCAACATAACAATAACGGAACACCTTATAGCCAATGGCCTAAGGGAGCCTCCCCGACTACCTCCCAATTTTGGGGGATATAATCACACCCCCAATGGTGGCAATAAGAGCATTAATGAGAATGGTGGATTGAAAACACCTCCATGTAAATCTCTTAGAGACTACATTCGGGCTAATAGGCTTACAACATAAGAACCATCCAACATGTCTCTTAGAGAATGCCTTAAAGCTAATGGTCAAAGGGAGCCTCCTCGACCACCTCCCAATCTTAGGGGGTGTAATGAATTTAACATTGGTAGCGGACATGAGGGAGCCTTTTCAAAGCATTATCAAGAATCCCTTCAAACCTACAAGAACCCCTTTGACTATTTTTGTGAAGCTTCAAGAATTTATTACCACCATGAGCACGTTGAATATCCACCTCCACCCCAAGTAAGCTTTAATGAAAATTACCTTGATTTTTACCCTAACCAAGAGCAAGTCCATCCAATTGAACAAATCCATCCCATCACTAACCTTAGGATTGAGAACATCATTAACCAAACCATCATTCCCCAAGACTTTGAGTCTAAGGAAGACATTTCTAAGGTAAGTGAGGAAATGATTGAAAATGAACCTAGGGATGAAGAGTGTGAGAGAGAGGAGTCCGAAATTGGGGACTTCAAACAAGAAGAGAGGGGTAGAGATGTGTCTACCCTTAATGATGACTTTGGTTTATTTGATGTTGGGAATGTGCATGATAATGAGGATGTTGATGGTTTAGAGGACATTCTTACCATGTCTAGGGATCAAGTGACCCCTACTTTTACACCTCTAACACCTAGTCCTAACCTAACGAAGCCTTTGGAACTCCATGTCTCAACCTTTGAACCAAGCATCATTCCCATGGCCGACCAAGAAGAAGGGAAGGGTCAAGCACTTCATGGCATGAGCATAATTGGCACCTTTGTGCATGATCATTCTTTATTTTCTACATACTATGACCCTTTTTACCCTTATGTGCTTCAAGGTTATATCATAGAGTTCATCAAACAAGTGGCCATTGTATATTCTTATGCTTGTTTGAACTTTTTGAAAATCTATAAGTTAGGGGTGTGGAATAATGGCAAATTCTCACTTTGTAGAATTGGATGATTTTCTCTCTCTTATTTGTGTAGGAATAGGAGTAGTTTTGTTTCTTTGTTTTCTTAGTTTATTTTCTCATTTTAAGTTGGGGGTGCCTTTTGCACCCTATTTTTCTCTTCTTTTTTTTTTCCACCATTGAATTACATTCAAAGCTTTGTTTTCATGCATTGAGGACAATGCATCATTTTAAGTTGGGGGTGGGGTAGAGGCTTTGCCTCTATTGTTTTGTTTTTGTTTCTTTGTCTTGCATCCTATAAACAAAAAAAAAAAATTATTTTACTTGTGAAAGTGCATTTTGAGATTAGAAGATAGGAATTTTTGTATGATTATTTACTGACTCGCCCCCAAATACGGTATTCCTACAAATGGAGTTAGCACCCCGCAAGAGTACGGGGGTCGCGATGAAGTATAAACCGAAAGATCCGGTATCATTCTCTCCCAAGGGATCTAGCCAAATATAGGCTCTGGCACTCAACTCACACTAACCTAATCTAGGATCGAATTGCAATTAAAGAGGGGAATTGGATCTAAAATAAAAAGAAAAATAAAAAGGACTGAAAATATTTTAGGTTTTGATGATGGTTTTGAATTACTAACCTAATGCAATGAAAATAGAAACAATTAATACTAGACAATTAAAGTAAAGCAAAATGAAAATAGAATTAAAGCAATTAAAGGGGAATTGGGCTCAAATGATCCCATCACTCAATTTCATCCAAGGTTTCTAATGGGGTTTATAACTCAAATCAAACACAACATTTAAGTGTGTTTGATTCGGAGAATTTAGCTTTGAAAACCGATTATTCTCAAGCAATTGAAATAAGATACATGTTCGATGGGGAATCAAAGGTTAATACCATCGATTCAACTTAGTCAATACCAAATTTGTGGTTTGTGCATTGATTAGCCAAAATAGTCAATAACCTAGGTTTTCTAAGGCATCTTCAATCAATTGTTGGGAATGAAGTTTTAGAAATTGTGGAGTTTTTGTCTAGTCAAGGGTCTTAAAGTAATACTATTGATTCGGGTAACCAAAATTTCCAAACTTAGTCAATAATTCAAGTTTTCTAAAATTTCACATCTAATTAGTAGAAATTCGAATTTTAGGAAAATATGGCAATTAATTCATGAGGCACCTCCATTGAATTCCTTGGATTATTTGGGTGATTTTCACATTTAAACCCAATTTAAATTACTAGCTACTTGAATACATCATAAAAGCTTGTAAAAATGAAAAGAAAAGCATAAAGAGATTTAAATTTAAAATTAAATACAATAATAAGACTGTTTGGTTGCAAGAAAAATGAGAGAAAATGCAAGAAAGTGCAAGAAAGTGAAAGAAAATATAATACAATGAAGAAAATTACAAGTTTCTACACTATACTACAATTACAAAGCCAAATCTAAGTTAAAAATGAAGAAAAATGGAAAAAAACTAACCTTGGAGAGCTTCTCCCGCCGCTCCCTTGCTCAAAACTAACCCTAACTCCTCAAAAACTTTACAAAAAATCCTAAAAATGCCGCTTCGGACGCAAAAAATGCATTCTGGATGAACAGTAACCGTTCGAATACCGTCCGAACGGTGAACAGTAACCGTTCGGACGGGTACTATTCACATTGTTCAACTGTAGAAACTTTGAAGCTTGATTTGACCACTTTAGAGCTCGATTCAGCTGATGTACATTAGATGCAAAGTTGCAGAGCTTGAAGTCTTCTTTCCAATAACTAAAAAATAAGCTCAATTGGATATCGGAGTAAAAGCTATGGCCAAAATACCGAGACATGTCTGAATTTTCATGAACAAATTATTCGCCTTGAACTCGCTTTGATTATTCTTGATTTCTTTTCACCTTTATTAGCTTATATAACCTACAAAACACATACAAAACATACTCAAACAAATATCTAACTAAAATAAGATAATTAATTACAATATAAGTCTAACAAAGTACAAATTAAGGGTTTATGATTACACTTTTAGAATGTAATCATTTACTCAAAATGATGTTGATTCACTCCTTATACCCAACATGTTATAAGGATTGCTTAATTCATGCATTTGTAGAGGGGATTACATCATTGTGCACAATCATGCTTTACAACATAGTTTGTTACTAGTTTCGTTGCCAAACTGTGCATTTCTCTTTACCCTTGTTGATCTTTTACCTTTTTCCATTTGAATTGTGCAAAGTGATTTCATCTATTGTATTACAAAGGGACGCCTAAGTGAGAAAATGGTATTTTTACATTGCTAAGAAAAAGAAGAAGAAGAAGTAGAGATTGATTTGGGGATTTCAATGCAAAAGAGCATATTGAAACATGAAAAGTAATTGTTGAATCAAATGGGGATGATATAAGGATGGAAACAAAAGGAGAAATAAGAAAAGAAAAAAAGAAGAAGAATTAAGAATAGAAAAAGAAAAAGAAAAAGGAGAAGTAAGAAAAACAAAATAAGAAAAAAAATAGAATAAAAGGAAGAAAAGAATGGAAGAGGAGTTCAAAAGTCGAAAATATGTTAAGAGAAGAGTGAGAATTGAAATGTTGATAAGGGAGAGTTGTAATTGTGTTTCTTGCATCATTTCATGTCTTTGTCACACATGATATGACAATTTGTCCCATCTCTTTACCCTTACCTTTCACCTCTTCTACGTTGCCATCTTCATCTCTACATGGCTTAGTTGATTCAAGCTGTGCTTGATCGAAGTTTTTAATAGAGTATAAGCTATATTTTGTCAATTTCTTTGAATCAATGCTTAACTTTGAACATTCTTCCATGGAGCTATGCTAATGTTGATACACTTTTATATTTTCGATTTTTGTAATTGGTATGCTCACTTGATTTGTCTTTTTACATTTACTCAATTGTTGAGCATACCATTGTGAGAACCATGTTGAACTTTAATTGCGAGTGTATATCCTATGAGATTTGAATCAAAACATTTAAAGGTTTGGATTTGCTTAAATGAGTTCATTTGTGTTGTTTAACATGATTCTTCACCCACACACATGAACCTCTCTTTTGTATGACGTGTTGCATATTAATGCAAGTGTTGGAGTTTGGAGTGGTATCAATGTTAACTTGAGTATGATTATACATTCATTCCTTATTCTTATCTTGATTGGAAATTCACAAAAGGATGTTTGTGGGTATCATCACTGTAAACCTTCACGAGACACCACTTGTCCACTAGGGGTAACCTAGGGGTTAGGCTTAGTGCATGGGCTAAATGCATCCACGACTCCTACGAAAGTGGAGATTATCCTTTGTATTTTTTATAGTTTTTGCTAGGGACTAGCAAAATGTAAGTTAGGGGTTGTGATTACACTCTAAAAGTGTAGTCATAAGCTCTTAATTCGTACTTTGTTAGATTTATATTAGTGTTAATTTCCTTATTTTAGTTAGATATTTGTTTGATTAAGTTTTGTGTGTTCTTTGTAGGTTATATAAGCTAATAAAGGCAAAAAGAAAGCAAGAATAATCAAAGCGGGTTCAAGGCGAATAAATTGGTCATGAAAATTCAGACCTGTCTCGGTATCCTGGCCATATCTTTTTACTCCGATGTTCGATTAAGCTGATTTTTTGCTATTGGACAGAAGACGTCAAGAGCTACAATTTGTCCTCTAATGTGCATCGGCTGAATCGGTTTCTAAGGTGGTCAAAATCAAGCTTCAAGGTAGAAAGGTGAATAGTAACCGATCGATTAGTTTGGCAAACTTCAGAGAGGGTGTTTTACCGATCAATCGGCCAATCGATCGGTGAACAGTACCCGTGAATATTAAAAACAGTGAATTGACCGATCGAACGCTACAATTACCGTTCGATTGGCCGTTCGATTGGTGAACAGTGTTGATCGATCGGTCGATACAAATGTGGAGCTTAAAAGTTGTGTTGTTCAAAAAAAAAAAGGGAGAGGAAGATTTTTTGGGTTTATAGCAGCCAAGGGGGCGGCGTGAGAGGCTCCTCCAAGGTTGGTTTTTATGTTTGTGTGTATTTTTAGCTTAGATTTATGTTTGTAATGTTAATGTAGGAGTAAAAATTGTAACTTTCTTTTATTGTAATGTATTTTCCTTCACTTTTTTGCCACTTTCTCTCACTTTCTTAACAACCAAACACTAGTTTTACTTAGTTTAATGTTAGATTTACCTTCATTTATGTTCTTTATTATGAATTCAAGTAGCTAAACATCTCTTGGGTGTGATTGTAAAGATCCACCAAGGATTTTCAAGTATTTCAATGGGGATTCATGAACTTCAAAATTTTATTCATAGATTTGTATAGTTCTATTTGGTTGGGTGTTGGATTTGTTTGAAAACTTAGATTCATAATTCATTTGGTAATATTTATGCACAATTCAATAATTGGTGTAAATCTTGCATATTTATAAGGTTTGTTTTTAGGATTCTATTAATTGGTTTAATCCCTACACTCAACTAAATATGAACTCAAGGTTTTATGGTCAAAATATTCCGAATCAAGAACCCACAGTGTGATTCTTGATTTGAGTTATAAAAATCTTCTATTGAAATTCTTGTTGTGAATTGGTGGATTGAATCAATCATATCCAAACTTTCCATTTTAATTGCTTTAATTTTCATTGCACTAGTTTAGTAAATCAAAAACCCCATAAAAAAACCTAAAGATTTTCAATCCTTGTATTTTTCCTTTTATTTTAGATCCAATTCCCCACATAATTGCAATTCGATCCTAGGCTAGGTTAGTGTGAGTTGAGTGCTAGAGCCTATATTTAGCTAGGTCCATTGGGAGAGAACGATACCGGATTACCGGTTTATACTTCATTGCGACCCTCGTACTCTTGTGGGATACTAACTCCATTTTATAGTTTTCGGAGCGCGTCAACTTGGTCGATTGGTTATGTCCGGTAACGGGTATGCGTGAGTCTTCAGTCAGTTTATACATTGCACAAACCGATGGCATTCGTCCATGAATCTATAAACTTGATTTATTCTAGGAGTTGAATTTCTAAAGAATATCTCGTTTTTATCGTTAAAACTTTCGAATCCGAGACTTATGACGTAGTCGAACGATTTGAGTTATAAAATTACCTCTTTTGAAATTCCAAGACTCGAAATCGGTTGGAACAATTGATCCCGAGACTTTAATTTCAGTTTGCTTTAATTTAATTGTCTAGTTATTAATTGCTTTAATTTTCATTGCAATAGTTTAGT
The DNA here is from genome assembly GCA_033060915.1 of Euryodendron excelsum. Taxonomy (NCBI): domain Eukaryota; kingdom Viridiplantae; phylum Streptophyta; class Magnoliopsida; order Ericales; family Pentaphylacaceae; genus Euryodendron; species Euryodendron excelsum. The sequence continues at coordinate 24,040,549 of CM065398.1, forward strand.
AATTCAAAACCCCATTAAAAACCAAAAGATTTTCGGTCTTTTTATTTATTTATTTATTTTAGATCCAATTCCCCACATAATTGCAATTCAATCCTATGTTAGGTTGGTGGGAGTTGAGTGCTAGAGCCTATATTTGGCTAGGTCCCTTGGAAAAGAACGATACCAGTTTTGTCCAGTTTATACTTCATCGCGACCCCCGTACTCTTGTAAAGTAACTAACTCCAATTGTAGAAATACCGCATTTGGGGGGGATTCATGTGTACCCCACTTAATTTCTCTTGTGTTCTGCTTAGTTTGCTTGAGAATAAAAAAGAGGTAAATGGCACTAAAAAAGCTAGCTTATTAATTTAATTTTCTGAGCTAATAAAACTGGCTCATTAGATTGATTGCATGGAAAAGTCTATACTCTACGAAACATTGTTTGTTTGATTTTCTTTTTTAGATGCAAATGTTGTTTGTTTTTAAATAGTTACAAGGATCCATGCTTTTGGTATGAGAATGTATAAGAAAATTTTACTGATTAAACTTGATAAAGCAAGCATTTCTATTTTTTCTTTCATTTAGTCCTTTTTGAAATTCTTGGCCAAATCACTCGAAAGGGCCGTATCTAGATTTTGGTTGTATTAAGATTTATTAGATGCACTGCATCTGTTTGAGTAAAGGTTACCATGGGGTAAATGTAATGAAAGGGTGAAGGAATAGAATTGATAAATTGGCTGTTTTCCTTCAATTTTCAATTGTCTGGGAAACAAATAGTGTGCCATTTCTTTTCATCATCCTTCCTCAACCCCATCAATGATTAACCCTCCACACCTCAACACCTTCAATCTGCCAGTGTTATTTGATTTTTTTAAAATTTTTGCTTAAGTTGGCTGTTACCTGTTTTACTAATTTTAAAGTTTACATCGTGTAGATATTGCGGTTCAGTGTATAGGCTTTTTGTTTATGAACAAAAATATTACATTTGTTGGCCTTTGTTTGTTGGTTATGAACTAAAAATTTGATAATTCTTGGGCTGTAAGCTTGTGTGGGGGTGGTTTTGGCCAGAAAAGGTGGTTGGGGAAAGGAATTTTTCCGAAAATGTGAAGGAATCTGTTTGGGACTTGGAAATTGTAGATTTCATCTCTTAGGATTTTGTTTGGAACTCGGAAATATGAAGGGAGAAAAAAAAAAAAGGAAAGTGAAATTAGAAAGAATACCCTTTTCCATTGTATTTCCGCTCCCAGCTAATTTTAAAAATATTAAATTGAAATGGAGGAGGTTATGCTTCTCCAAGGTCTGCTGACTAATGACACTTTTTTAATCCTTATTTCTACATTTTAATTAGTTAGAATTGCTTTATTCTGTTGAGCTAAGCTAAAGTTTTCATTTTCTCCTCATTTTAGTTGTGTTAGTCTGAACGATATCAATTATATTGTGTGCAGGGTGAAATTTGCCTGAATTTGGGTTGGCGAGCCAAGTTTCTCAGAGGCACCAGCAATAAAATATTAAAAGGGCAATGTTATATGTGAACTCAAATGGGAACTACATTTGAATGCATGCTTGCCGTTCGGGATTGGATGTTTGGGTAGTTTGAATCTTATGCATTGACTGGGGGGATTAGATGTTTGGGCATGGATTGCTTTGGTTATGGATTGCGGGAAGCTAATGTGGGTTTCCTCCTAGGTTGTTCTTCAGAGAAAATCGCTTCAGTGGTCCGCCTTTTGTTTTTTCTTCCAAAGAAACGTGAATAGAAAGGCAGCAGTACCACTACGTACAAGTAATGTAGTGAGAAGTGGTGATATGGATTCCATAATTACCTTTAATGAAATTGAAACATAGCTAGCTGCCAACCAGAAGGCACCTAACTGCACTTGAAAAATGCATTTGCATTTTAAAGACCCTTTCATACATACACCTGATACATGTCACAAAGTTGCTTTTTACTTTTCTTTTTGTTTTTTGTTGCGGCTTGCAGCAAATGAAGAACTATTCAAAATGCTAACCATGTGCTCCCTTGGACATCGATGTTGCTTTATCTTCATTTGACTTGGCCCTCTAATTTTATTTTATTGTTCTGTAATGTGGGTAGTTCGAAGTTTTTGGGGTTAATTTGGTTCTAACTGAATTTATTTCGTGAATCAAATTGAGCAAAAACATAGCAAGGAGTAATTGAAGTACAAGGTAAAGAAGAGGACATTGAAGGTGCATAGTTCAAGTGCCAACAAAATGCAAAAAGTAAGAGTAACCACTTCGATATTATGCGCCTTGTAAAGTTGCATGTGTCCTTAGACATATATTCATTTTAGGGGTTTTAAGAGAAATTTAGAAACGGGGAGAGAGATGTCCAGAAGTTCTTAGCGACAAACTTGATTTTTTCGCTTTCTAGGCAGAATATTATTGGCTGCTTCAAATTTGCGTGAGTGCTTCATTTACTTGAAATTAGATCTATGAACTTATAAGTGTGCATGTATTTCTTAAGGCTGCTGAATTGTAGGTCTTTCATATCAATTCTTTTATTTTTTTGGGTTGTATTTTGGATTCTTTTAGGTAAGAGTGAGCAGAGTGTGCAAATGATAATGTAAACGGTACTACTATTCATGTGAAGCTAGTTAACTTTTTACTTCAACAAACGGTTTGGATTGCCAACTATAGATACACACAAACATATATATATATATATATATATGCATGTTTATATCATGGCTGATTTTTCTCTTTCAAATTTTTACGAATCTATTCGAAAGGGCTGAGCAAAATCAAAGGACTAAAAGTTGACGTCGCTTCAGTGGAGACCAACATAGTAAGTAGTCTAGTTATTAATTTAGATAAAGAATAAGTGAGAATTTTATTATAGATATTTCCACCTCCATTATTAAGTAGAATTGGTTTTTGCATTGGCTTACCGGACTGAGATTATATTTAATTCGCATTTCTTGTTCGATCTACGTTATAAAAACCGATTGTGAGGCAGATCTTTTCATACTCAAGCTCACAAATATTATAGTTTTAGGCATCAAATCCCATTAAAAACACTTCCAAGTTTCATCCAGCTTCTAGGTAATAGGTTGTTGCAACAGGTGGCCTAGTGTAGTTTTAGTTCAATTAGTAAATCATAAAAATTTCCTACTAACTCTCTATACCCTCGGATTAGAAGAGGACAAAATCCAACCTCCCCCAAACAATGAGGAAAAAAATTTCCAATATTTTCCGGGCCGTTTGGGTACTAAAACTCCCAAACAAGCTCGGAACTCCGTCAAACTTGACACGTAACAAGATCTAGGTACGAGCAACGTGAGGAAACAAAAGGCGTAGTTGCCGGATTCTCGAGATGACATTCTTTTCTATTTTTTTTCTACTTGACATGTAAAATTGTTGGAGAATCTGTCGATCGACATGTAGCTTGGCACTCGTATGATGTAAATTGCAATTTTTTTTCAATATGCCCATATATTTTATGTATATTTATTAATTATTTTTATTGTTTTCATTATTTTATCTAATATTATATTTCTTTTCTTTTCAGATTATTCTCAAAGAATAGGTTGATGGTGTTGCTATATCGGCTTATTTTGTGATACAATATAAACTCTCTTTGGTTGTATGGATTTTGGATTTGGTATTTTGCCAGACTATGTAAGTTCTTTTTGTTTTATGGAATTTTATGGAAGACAATGTTTGTTTGGATGGATGTTTAAAAGATATATTAACTTTGTTAAGTACTTTTGTAAGCGTTTGGGTTTCAATTTGTAATTATTTGGATTTGAATAATTGTGTCAATTTTATTATTTGAATCATGTTAAATGTATATTTTATCAGGTGAAATATAAATTACAAAAATCATTTGTAATTTATTCAAAAACAAATTTCCTTTAAAAAATGTATTATCAACGGCAATAACCGTACTAAAAGTGAGGGAACTGTCGCTAAAATTATTTTCTTTATCCGCATGATTATTTGAGACTGTTCAGTAGCGGTCGCTAAAGTTTTTGCGACGGTTGAAGCTGTAGCAAATAATATTGGCCAAAAGTATTAGCGACGGTGACTAACCGTCGCAAAAACCCTTTAACAACGGCACGACAACAGTTGCAAAATAAAGTTATCCGATGAATAGTATTTGCAACTGTTTCCATACCATCACAAAAAGTGCTCCATGTCTTCGCACAACCATTGCAAAAGCTATTTGCGACGTTAGCAGTTTCGTCACCTAAAATGCCATCGCAGCGCCGTTACAAATGAGTATTTACGACGGCAAATTGACTTTTTTTAGTATAGATCGTTACAGAGCCTTTAAAATTTTTGTTTCATGGGCATTCGATCTTCAGATCTTCTATTGTTTCACAATTCACCTGGTATGTAACACGATGAATCTTAATTTTTCAATCGGAGTCCGATTGAAAATTTGAGAGCTGAATTAGGATAACTCTTTTTTTTTTAATTGTCCCTAGTAGATATCTATTTAATTGTTGGGTCTTGCTAACATGTTTCCAAAAGGCACAATTTAAGCATAATTTGTCTGGTTGTACAAAGTGTTGAAACTTGTGTTTTCATAATTTTTAATACTTAAAACACAATTAACAACACTACGTATAACCAAATAAAACATGCTTAAAATGTGCCCTTAGGGCACATGTTAGTATTTGCCTTAATTATTTTGTTTAACTTTCTTGGATTCTTTTTCAAATATCAAACTATGAAACTATTAAACTCGCCTTTTCATGAAAATTTGCCACATAAAATTTCTGTTTCTTTCTCTTCGGGTTGTATTTAATTAGTGCTGATTGCTGCCCTCAACTTAATTTGAACACCATGTTCAAAATTTCAATCCAATCATTCAATGCAAATAGGGCCAGACTTCTAAAACGGTTCATCTCCTTTCCTATGGTATGAAATGTCTTTCCACTTGTGAAAGGAGGATAAATCATGACGAGGTTGATAAAATGAATTGAGAGATAGTTTGTTAAAATAACAGGGAATACTCTAATGATGCGTTTGGAATATGGATTTATCAAGAGAAAAAGCAAAGAAAATGTGAGGGAAAAGATAATAAAATGAAAGAGAATTTTTATTATCTTTTTTCTCACTTTTTTCTTTTCTTTTTCTTTTCAATCACTAAGTCTTTGATTCAAACATAGTCTAACTCATTTTGTCGAATTGATAAAATTTAGAGCACAAGCCTTCCCTCGAGTGGTGAAGGTGCTGAAAGTCTGTTCATGATCTCTAGAGTTCGAAACATTCCCCTGGTCCAATAGATTTAGATCCTCTCCATTCCTCCATTTCATTGATTGATGTGATGACATGTCAATTAGTATAAAACTCAAGAGTTCAAATGATCAATTAACTTTAAACTTATTTGAAAATAAATAATTTTATTGTTATATATAAGAAAATAAATTTTAATATAAAACGACGTAATTTTCATAAAAATATCTAATAAAACTTCGTCTAGTCATAAATACTCATATAACAACTGTGCATGGATGGTTTAAGAAAAACTCATGTTTACTGTTCAGCTGGGAAACATACACGAAAATACTTGTACGTTTAAATTTAAGAGTATTAAAACATGAACTGTACACAAAACATATAATACCACATAAATTCAGTTATTTTTTTCTTTTATTCTTTTTTTTAGTCCTTTTTCCTGCCTTTGCCATACCTTTCTCATATGTTCCTTAGAATACTAATTTTCTCATATTTTGTCCAATCAACACAACCCTTCAAAAGTATATATTATTGACATATTTTTTTACATCGCATTACGGTGATATGGATTGAATAAATACTCAAATGAAGAATCTACTAAGCCATTCCCCAGTTCTCACTCCGGACATAGAAGTTTGTAATGCTGCAAAACAAATTGCAGACAAACCTTTTCCTCACAAAAGTTTGACTAAACAAATGAATTGGACGCATTGACCAAAGCTGAATAATTCCAGTCGAATACAGGTAGAATTGATGAATACTAAAATTAAAACAGAAAAGAGTGACAGAAAAAGCAAAGTTGTCATTCACTATTGAGTCAAAACACATGTATCTCCATCTCACTTTTCCTTGTGAGGATTGTGATCATCATAATTCTGATAGATGATGATTTTCCTCTAGTCCTCCATACCAATTCTCCCTCTCAAGTGACCAATAAATTTGCTCTTAAGACGGAGGGAAGAAATGGTTGAGATTAAATGGGAGGGTATAAAACTCCTCATTCCGAATGTCTCATTTGAATGTCCTGAATTTGGCCCACCAAGGCATCCCCTGGCACTGTCCTTGCAGCCAAGTGTGTTGTCTTAAAGGACAGCCACAATCAGCATAACAGTCGGTCAGTTTCATTTTGTATATAAATTTTATATGAATTTTTTTTGTAGGTATAACATTTTCCTATCTTTATTATTGATATATTAAAGAGGTGATTTAAGCTTGCATGTTCCATGGTTTACGGCCAATAGTTAATCCCAAGTAGGATGTGATATAAGAAGGGACATATAGTTAAGGATAGCACTAAAAAGTCGTAAAAGAAGCATTAGTGACTCGTTCCGAAAACTACAAAATGAAATTAGTACCCCGCCAGAGTACGAGAGTCGCGGTGAAGTATAAACTGATGATTTGGTATCGTTCTCTTCCAAGGGACTTAGCCAAATATAGGTTCTAGCACTCAACTCACACTAACCTAACCTAGGATTGAATTACAATTATGTAGGGAATTAGATCTGAAATAAAATGGAAAATAAAAAGAACAAAAATCTTTTGGTTTTTGAGAGGGGTTTTGATTTACTAAACTAATGCAATGGAAATTAAAGTAATAACTAGACAATTAAATTAAAAGCAAATAAAAACTAAATTTAAAGCTATTAAAGGAGAAAGTTTGGATATGATTGATTTAATCCACCGATTCACAACAAGAATTTCAATAGAGAATTTTTACAACTCAAATTAAGAATCACACCGTGAATTCTTGATTCGGAATATTTTGACCATAAAATCTTGAGTTCATATTTAGTTGAGTGTAGGGATTAAAGCAATTAATAGAACTCTAGAAGCAAACCTTAAAAATGTGTAAGATTTATACAAATTATTGAATTGTGCATAAATATTACCAGTAAGATTTATACAAATTATTGAATTGTGCATAAATATTACCAAATAGTTTATGAATCTAAGTTTACGAATAAATCTAACACCCAACCAAATAGAACTATACAAATCTAGGAATAAAAATATGAAGTTCATGAATCTCCATTTAAATACTTGAAGATCCTTGGTGAATCTTCACAATCACACCCAAGATAAATCTAACTACTTGAATTCATCATAAAAACATGTAGAAATGTAAATAAAGTATAAAGAGAATTAAATGTAAATTTTATTACAATAATAAATATGTTTGGCTACAAAGAAAGTGAAGGAAAGTGCAAGAAAATAAAAAAAAATACATTACAATGAAAGAAAATTACAATTTATACTTCTACATTAACATTACAAACATAAATCTAAGCTAAAAATACACAAAAACATAAAAACTAACATTGGAGGAGCCTCTCACGCAGCTCCCTTGGCTGCTACAAAGGCACTGTTCATGATCAATCGGGCACTGTTCACTAATCAATCAGGTACTGTTTATGATCGATCGGCCACTGTACCCGATCGATTGGCCACTAATTACCAATCGAACGACCGATTGAATGGTAAAACACCGTCTCTGAAGTTCGCTAAACCAATCGATCGGTTACTATTCACCCATCCACCTTGAAGTTTAATTTTGACCATCTTAGAGGCCGATTCAGCCGATGCACATTAGAGGACAAATTGTAGCTCTTGAAGTCTTATTTCCAATGGCATAAAAATCAGCTTAATCTGACATCGGAATAAAATGATATGGCCAGAATACCGAGACGGGTCTGAATTTTCATAACCAATTTATTCGCCTTGAACCCGCTTTGATTATTCTTGCTTTCTTTGTGCCTTTATTAGCTTATATAACCTACAAAGCACACACAAAACATAATCAAATAAATATCTAACTAAAATAAGAAAATTAACACTAACATAAATTTAACAATGTGCGAATTAAAAACCTATAATTATACTTTTAGGGTGTAATCAATTAGACAACTTAATGCAAAATAGAAAAAATAAGAAAGTGCATGACTACAGAGTCTTTTTGTTCCCAATAGATGAGAGTCTTTATTTCAATAATCAATGACTCTCAAACCTACAATCCTGACGATCCCAGGTCAATTAGTTAGTATATTACTCGGACCACAACCTAGGAATTTCAAGATAGGGCTTTGTTTGGCTATGACACGAGCTACCCTATTACAAATGCAAGGAAGAAAATGAAATTGAAACTTAAACGTGCCAGATCTATCGATTATATCGAGAATATAATTAATGACTTAAGAGTCGAGAGTCATTAATTATATAGTCTAAATGATAAATAGATGTGATAATTATTAATTAGTAGACACTTACAGTCCAGTTCAATTGGAGTTTGATCCATGCATTGTTTCACTCAAAGGAACACCACTATTTTCATGTTACATAGAGTACGAAAGAAAACAAATAGTAGATCAAATCATTTCAATTTACAAAAGCGTCAATTCAAGTTTTTTATAAGCGTTGACAAATATATTTTAAATTTAAATTTAATTTAGATAAGGTAATCTATGCTTTGAAAGGAATGATTAAATTTAGATTTTTATGAAAAAGGGTAAATTTTACGACCAAACACATGTCATCGACTAATTTGAAAAGGAAAATGAAAATGGTGTAGCCAGCTGCATATTTATTAGTGAAGACTGAAGTGCATATTTAATGTGATTCATATTTAACGTGTATTTATATTTAATTTGTTAGTAAATTTGTTAATTAGGTTGGGTGTAGAGTATGGAGGGAAAAAAATTGTTTCCACGAGAGATTATGTATATGGGTCAGGCATAATGTTGAAGGAAATAATTCACAAGGAAAAATGCCGGAAAAATTATATCAAGGAGTTTGAATTAATGCCATTACTATCTAAATTTTAGTTGGTTCACTTAAACCATACTTAGGACATGTAACTCTGCTGTGCTCACATAGCATGCATCCATGAATCATAATATTTTTTTTTTTCTAGGTGAATTACTGTCAAGAAATTGAGAGAACTTGAAAGTAAAATTCAAGAATATTCCTTTTGAAAATTGGATTAAGTCATGCTTACTTTTGCCAAAAAAATAGTAGGGTTCAAACATAATTAAATGGGAATCTATCAGTCTCACTGTGGCTAAAAATTTCCGAATTCACCAGCCACTTCAGATGTGTTTCCTTAATTTGTCTTTTGACTTCAAACCATACTGTATAGTTAGTTAATGGGTTAATTACACTCTGCATCCTATATGTTACATCTAATTTTAGTTTAGGACCTTCATTTTTAATTATAACAGTTAAACATTTATAAATCTACTGCTAACTTTCTACTAATTGAAAAATGGACAAAATAATTTTCAAGTGACAAACTTGTGGCCCTTTTCAAATGGTAAAGATGTAAAACCTAACCTTGCTTGCCCAAACACTTAAATGAGGCCCAATTATATTATATATGTCACAGAGTTGATTAAATTTATAATTTTTGAATGATTTGGAAGGGATATGTGTAGATTATTAAAACAAAGAGTTGAATTTTACATCTTTACCAATTGAAAAAGGCCACATGCTTATCATACGTGAATTTTTTATTTATTTTCTAAATAAAAGTCAGTAGAAAGTTCAAATGCAACAAATTAAAAATGAAATGACTTAATTGTTACAAATAAAAACAAATATCCTAAAATAAAATTTGATGTAAAGTAAAGGGATGTAAAGTGTAATATATTACCCATAGTTAATATATGAAATTTTTTTGTAAACAACCCTATATTTCTTATTGATAATAGGTAGTTGAGACTTTCGCGTACCATGGTCTTAGGATTTGTGGTTCACGGATGGTCATTACTACTCCTAAGATGAGAAAAATAGTTTAGGATACCCTGAAAATTGGTGCACGATTTGATCATTTTAGACTAAAAAGTTATAAAAGGAGCATTAGACTACTTTACAGAGGAAGGACAAAAAAAAAGGTGCATGATTAAAGAGTCAGGAGTGATTCATATAATCCACATGTGCATGACTGTATAATTGTTCTCTAACTGCTTCTACGATAATAGTAGTTCACGTAAACAAGCTATGACGAGTATCAATTAATAGACACTTGCAATTTGCAGACCAGTTCAGTTCCAGTTTGATCCAAACCTTGCTTCAATCAAAGGCACACCAATACTTCCATGTCACATAAAGTAGGAAAGGAAAAAAAAATAGTGAACAAAATCATTTTAATTTACAAACGAGTCAATTCAAGTTTTTGTTAAGCATTGAACTGAACATATTTTAAGTCTAATACTAAGTTTTAAATGGAATTACCAAATTTGGATATTCCCGAAAATATTTCTAGATTTTGTTCTAGTTTTATTTTACTACCAAGCACATCCCATCATCTAATTGGAAAATAAGATAATACTGAAATTGCTAAACGCCATTTCATACTTTAGGAACAACCAAATCAACCCTAAGCATTGTTGTCAATAACGTCTAAAATTCATTTTTAAAGAAAAACATTGATGAATTCAATTTTCAACTCCTTCCATTTCCTTAATATTAGTTGTCACTTTTTTCTCCCCTCTTTCTTTTTGTGTGGGAAAGAGGGGACTGGGAACTAACATTAATAAATTTGCCACACGAATTTTCAGTTTCTTTCACTTCTGCCCAACTTCTGTTTGTAATCAATGCTGATTGTTGCACTCAACATAATTTGGACACCATGTTTATAATCTCCCTTCAATCACTCCACTTGTGTAAGGAAATCTCCTTTTAAGACAGTTCACCTCCTTTCTTATGGTATGAAGTCTCTTTCCACTTGTGAAAGCTAGGAAGATAAATCATGACATTGAGTAAGAAATAAGGTAGTCATTAAATATTCATTTGGGGTGGCCAATCAAGGGGAAATTTTTTTTCAAATTATTGTGAAATACCCATCCATTAAGATGAAATGAGATTAGTTAATTTCCAGCTAGTCCCAATTAACAAAACGCAAAAGACAAAAGCATGAAAGAAGAATACATTGGATAGCAGTGAACAAAGACTTGTCAAATCTTAATTAAGTCTAGGACATGGTAAGGAAATCAAGAATGCCGTATACGATGGTGCCACCTGATTGATCAATTGGACTGCAACCAACAAACGTATCATTAAATTACTTAAAAGAAACAAAAAGTTGAACAATTGAAAGGGCAAACGAATTATTAAATTATTTAAAGAAATAAAAAGTTGAGTAATTGAACGAGTCGGTCATTGAAAATAATTATACGTCCACAATTCAATTATATAGTACTTGCATACATTCTACTTTTAAAAGCATTATAGAATAAGTTAATTATAAATACACCTCTTAAATTATGACTTAGTATTATTATGTCTCTAAATTTTAAAACGTAACAAGTTGAACTCTTGAACTATCAATTTATATCAATCTACCTCCCATGTTAGCGATCCGTTAGGAAAATGAATGAAAAATTATTATTCAATTTGTACATTTTGACAAAAGTATAGTTTTATTTCTAAATTGATTTCCTCCTATTATAATAATTGCTTAATTGCTGAAATGTCCCTAGAAATGAAATGTAAATATGAGGACAATATAAAGAATATTTCAGTCAGTAAACAATTATTACAAAAAGATAATATAATTTAGGTACAAAATGAACTTTTGTGAACATGTGTAAATTATATGATAATTTTTTTTCTATTCTCCTAACTTATTGTTAATACATTGGTAACAAAAAGGGGTTGATTGATACAAATTGATAATTCAGAAAGTGAACTTGCTATGTTTGAGAATTTAAGAGGGCATAGTAATACTAAGTCGTAGTTCAGGAGGTGTGTTTATAATTAATCATTATAGAATTTGGTGTCGCTGTTGCAACCCTTAACAGTTGAAGTAAACAGGACCATGAATCATATGATCAACGCTAGAACGCAAAAGCTAAGTCCAGGACATGGAAAGGAATTTCAAGAATGTCGTACATGAGGGTGCCTGATTGATCAGTTTGGACTGCAACATACAAAAGAATCATTAAATTACTTAAAAGAAAGAAAATTTTGAAAAATTGAAAGACCAAACGAATTATTAAATTACTTAAAGAAAGAAAAAATAACTTGAGTAATTGAATGAGTTGGTCATTGAAGTAAAAAAAAATCAAATAGTCAGGTAGGATGAGATTATTCTGCACTTATGCATACCATGTTTTATTTTTGGCATTAGAAGTCTTTTTATTAATTACATAAATTTATGGTGCTGATGTAATAAAACATCCCATATCCCTATTTAATAAAGATGAGTATCAAGTAGTAAGTACTACTTGACCACTAGACTTATTTCCATCATTGAACACATGTCATTGACTAATTCAAAAAGGAAAAAGAAAACGGTGCAGCTGGTACGCCTCTAGATGTGCTTCACAACCGTAGTCACTCTGCAAGGATACAAAGGTTGCAAATGTAGTAAAACCGGAAAATCCGGTGTCATTCTCTCCCGATGAAATTTTGCAAATATAACAACAAAGCTCAACTAGCACGGGCACTTATCTTGATGGATTGCAAAGAAAAATTCTTTTCTTTTTCTAACATAAAAGAGATCGAAAATTTGTTGGTTTTGAGATGATGGTTGTTCTATGATTAGTGCAATAACTTAATAATTGATAAAGGCAATAAATCTAGTTTTATGTAATTAGGAAAAAGCTTGGACATGGTTGTTTCAATCCACCAATTCATAACAAGGGTTTCAAATGAGAGATTTATAACTCAAATCAAGAATCACATCTTGTATTCTTGATCCAAAAGATTTTAACTATAAATACTTGGGTTTATGTTTGATTGAGTATAAAGATAAAATCTATGACTAGCACCCTAGAATCAAACCTTAGACATGTGCAATACCTATATCAAATATTGATTTGTGCATAAATATTGCCAATAGGAGTTATGAATCTAAGTTTTTCTAATGAATCTCATGCTAAATCAAATGGAACCATGAAATTTTAAGAATATGGCTTTAAAGTTTATACATCTGATTTTCAACCCTTGAAGATCCTTGGTGGATCTTCACAACCACATCCAAGGGGTGTTTAGCTACTAAAATCCATGGCAGAGAGCATAAATGAAGATAAATCTACCATTAAACTATGTAGAACTAGTGTTTGGTTGCTAAGAAAGTGAGAGAAAATGACAAGAAAATGAGAGAAAGATGGCAAGAGAATAGAGAAACATTCACTTCATATATGAGCATTTATTTATAATGATCCAAAAATAATAAATGACAAGATGACAAAGCTTTAAAGTAAATCTAACTAAAACCTTACAAAATATCAAAAGTTCCCCTTTAGAAGCTCCTCCTACTATCCAAAAAGTATAGAAAAATAGATACAGATCTGTTTTGTTTGACTGCTGTGATATAGAGCAAAACTGCGTTGACCATTCGAATAGCTTCTTAAGTACGTCCGATACGGCTCCGGATACACCGTCCGGACAGTGAAGTAACCGTTCGAACGGTTATTTCACCATTCGGATGGTATTCAGACGCGAAATCTCCTTTCTGCACTTCCTTCGAACGGGAAAAATCGACTCTATAATGGCTTCGGACGGAAAAAGATGAATCTGTGATGGCTTCGAACGGAAAAACATGAATCTGTAACTCCCAATTCCGTCGTAGCGTCCAAACGCTAATTCGTCAATCCGAACGCACGTTGACTGTCTGAACACACATGCCATCCGAACGGACCGTCCGAACGGTGATCTATTCGTTCGAACGGATCGTCTGGACGGACTTCTCCACTTTAGCCCATATTCACCATTTTATCACCAAAAACCTATAATACATACAGAAAACCACTTTAGATCAATTTATTACTAAAAACCTATTCTAAAACCCATATAGAGGCTAACAAACAACTAATTAGGGAATAAAGATTACACTTTTAGAGTGGAATCAACACCTCCCAACTTAGCTTTTGCTAGTCCCTAGCAAAAATATATTATAGAAAGGAGATATATAAATATGATGAAAGAAAATATGCACAACCCCATCAAGATATCAATGGGCACATCTCAAATCTCAAACACATGTATGAGTTATGCAAAAATTCATACACTAGAGAAGTTTGTGCGCGTGTGCATGATAAGCCAATGCTAAACAACATATAAGAAACTCAATTATGCACTTCCGAACTGTAAAGTTTTGATTCAATCCTCACCAGACATACATTCAAAATGAAAGACCCACATGGTTCACACAATGATATGTTCAACAATGGAGTAATTGTACAAGGCAAAACAAGTGAATATATCCAAAACAAAGAATCGGACAACCTGTATATGTATCGCCTTTGGCATAACTTCATAAAAGAATGTTCATAGATGCGCAATGATTCAAAGAATTGACAAGATAAAACTTTTACTCTAATGAAAATTATAATGAAGCATCTTTGGATCGATTAAGTGATTTGAGAGGTGAAGAGGTAAGGTAGGAATGATAGGAAGGGTAAGTGCAAAACACATCACGTGTCTATGAGATGATGAATAGATATCATTTCCAACGCCTCCCTTTTTATGTACCCCAAGATTCGAACAATAAACATTTTCAATTTTTACAACTCCTTCTCTTTGACTTCGTTACCACTCGACATGGTTCTCTTCTTCTTTTTTTTTTTCAACTCCATCATATACCCACTTCTTTGTTTTTTTTTTTCTTTTATTCTTCTTCTCTCTTCTTCAATATATATATTTTAGAGATACCTAAATCTTTGTTTCCCCAACATAGAATAGAAATCGGGGTATGAAGTACCAAAATTTGCAGTGATATCTTTTGAGGAAGAAGTTAGTGACAAATGAAATGATAAATGGGTCATATGGTGAATAAAAATGATAATGACTATCAAGAAGGATATGGGCATAGAGTTACATAAAGATGCCAAATTATAATATTCCCTAAAGTAAAAGTGTCAATTTCAAGATCGCAGCTTATCTAATGAACCAAATGCAAGCATAAAGAAGTTATTCAAGAGAAATGAGGGTGAAAGATTAATCCTTGAGTAAATGTAGACTCTCAAAAAGACGGTGAACGCTCTAAAGCTCACGAGGTAATAATCTCCACTAAGTATGGACAAAAATGCAAAGTAGAGTAACAAAAATATATTACATAGCATAACTCGTGTTAAAAGTGTATAACTTTCTACCAATGCATGAATTAAGCACTTTTCATGGAGTCAAAAGTAAGAAAACGAGTCCATCTTAATCTAAGTTGGGTCTTAATGTCAAAAACAGTGGTATAGTGCATAAAAAATGAGGGGTCACACATTCATCACAAAAACTAGCAAATCATACATAAAAAAAGTTGTAAATAGATGCGTGAGAGAAATGAAGACCGATACCGATACCATACAATACCAAAATCCCCATCAAAACGGTACAGGTGAGTAATATTTACCAAAATCTGAGCACACTTGTAGCTAAACAATCCAAAAATACAAGTTAGATAAAAAGGGGATACAAAAATAAATGACGTATAATAATGAAAACTCAAAACATAATCCACTATATCAAACAAGAATTTAAATACAAAATATGATGCAATGATATGCTATGTGTGTACAAAAGGCATCAACATCCTAGACTCTAATCAATCATCTCCATCATCATCTAGAGGCGGTGCAACAGCTGACCTAAGGGCCCGGACCTCAACAAGTAACTCCTCTATGATCCTGGTCTGGCCTCGGGTCTGACCCTGAAATGCGGTAATCTGCTCAGACTGGGCTCGGATTGGCCCTCAAGTGTAGCAAAATAAGCTGCGTAGGCAATCTCCAGCCTAACAATATCGGCAGACTGTTGTGTTGATGTCGTAGCTAACATATCTAAAGTCTGCCACATTTGCTCAAGCATCTGTAATGCCGGATCGGGCATTTGCAGTAGTTGAAAGTGCTGCTGCTGCTGCTGATGCTGATGAATATCTAGGTCGTACTGGTCCGGGTCAGCAAGGTCTGGATGAATGCGGCCTCAATCACCTGTGTCAAAAAGACCGCGAAGGGGATGGATCCCTAAGCACGCGGGTGCAAGCACTCCTCCGCTAGGGCTCTAAACTGAAAAAACGAGAGATCTCTAGTCCTACCCGTCCCAATAGCCCACAATAGACTCGCCCTACCCCTCTTAACCTCAGAGGGCCTAGCAATGGGGTAAACGGACTGACAGCAAAAAATGTACAAAGGGGCATAAATCTGGAGCAGTGAGCTAACTGCCAGCTGCCGACGAATACCCCAATCAGTGCCTGAGAGGCAGACCTCGTCGAAAATGACCCTAAAGTCATCCGGAGCTCCCCTAGATGGGAAGCCGTACTGAGGGTCTACCACCCTAGGCAGTCTATAAATCTCCGCAAAAGTGGCGGGGGTGATCCCAATGTCATGCCCCCAGACCCAAGACACAATCTTCTTGTGTCCTAGAGTAATATAGCAGACTAACACATTCACCATAAACACGGTGAGTAAAGTAAATATGGCCTCCCCCGTGAAGGTAGTAAGAGGGACTCAACCCCGGGCCTTAAAGATTGGTGCCTACATAAACCCGGGATCCCTAAACTGCTCTATGTCCAACTGTCGCTCAAGTACAACACCCCTCTTAATCTAAGTCTAGGAGAATGCCTCGAAGGCATCATCTGACACAAATCGTGTGATGTCATAGGCTAGGGTTGGCTCAGCCTCAACTGCGCCAGCCAGAAGGGCATCTGGGGCCCTTCTGTCTGCCATAATCACTAGACCCTGTAAGCACCCCATTTTTGACCGCTCAGCAGTCTACACTCCGTCCAGACTTGTACTCAAGTCAATATGGACATATTCTAAACGAAACCAGCTCTCTAAGTCCAAATCTCATATGTCCATCGCTTCGCGGACCCACCAGGCCCAAATAGAGGTAAAATGACCAAAATACCCTTAAGGGCATTGTCCTTTCCAATTCCAATTCAATCCCTCTCTCGAGACAGATGATTCCTCGAGACGGTAAATCAATTCCAAATTAGGCACGTCTTTTCGAAGACGGTAGGTCCCCTTTTCAAATCAGGCACGTCTTTCCGAAGACGGTAAGTCCCCTTTCCAATTCCAATTTAGGCACGTCTTTCTGAAGACGATAAAACCCATTTCCATTTCCAATCCCTCTCGAGAGAGAGTTGATTCCTTGAGACGGTCCAGCATGTTTGTCAAAGAAAATCTCTTCGAGATGGTAAATCCCTTTAAACCTGTCGACCGGGACGAAACCTCATGTCCCCTAGATGGTAGAACGGTTCACCTTTGGCGCCTGCTAGACCGCCAATGTAGAAATGTCCGTTTAGGCACGCCTTCTGAGAAAGTTGACTTCTCAGGCGCTAAGTCCCCTTTAGCAGCTTCCCGAGATCAGGCAGTCTTGGGAATAATCGTGAACCGTCAGAATAGCAAAAATACTCACAAATATCACAACCGTTAGAGTAGCGAAAATACTCGCAAACAGGTCGATATAGGGAATTGCCAACAAACCCCTATATCAAGCGACCGCCGTCAGAGTGGTAGAAACACTCAAAACCCAGGTCAACACCGGTGCCTGCTAGCCCACTTCGGTGAAAAATGACCAAACTGCCCCTGGGGCCTTTTTTGACACGTTTCTCGAGAATACACCCGAGTCCTCAAAAAGATAAGTTCAACCATTTAAGATTGTCTTAAAAGCAGTCCGGCATGATTAGGTGCCTTCTAGTCAGTTTTGGGACAATTCCAAGACTTTTCGGTCAAGATGACCATTTTGCCCCAAGGCATCTGAATGCCCTGGGAACCACACCGGCTCTGGGTATCAAACCGGTAACCTCCCGAGAATACTTCTTATAGTATTCCCAATCTTTCTCTATCTTTCTGGATCATTTTGAGTCAGTTCCGGCAAACCCGGTGC
The DNA here is from genome assembly GCA_033060915.1 of Euryodendron excelsum. Taxonomy (NCBI): domain Eukaryota; kingdom Viridiplantae; phylum Streptophyta; class Magnoliopsida; order Ericales; family Pentaphylacaceae; genus Euryodendron; species Euryodendron excelsum. The sequence goes on from CM065398.1 coordinate 24,058,546, forward strand.
GAAATGACCGTTTTGCCCCTTGTGGGCCGGTCACCGTTTTTCAACTACACCGGCTCTGGGTATCAAACCAGAAACCTTTGGGAACACTCTAAATAGTGTTTTCAAATCACGAGTCTTCTTCCGGGACAATTCGAGTCCGTCCCAGCAGCTTCCCCACCCGATTGACTGTTTTGCCCCTAAAGGCCCGGTCAACCCTTCCGACACATCTTATCCTCATTTTTCAAGTCAAATGCCTCCGGGAGACTATTCGAAGTGTTCCTGCTGTTTTCTGACCTTGCCGGTCATTCCCAGCCTCTTCAAATCATTCCCGAACTTTTCGAAGTCACTCATAGTGAAGCCAAGCTAAAAATTGCATGGTAGTCACTAGTACAGGCGCCCAAATCTAGTCAAAAATACGTTGTTTGCCGACCTTAATAGTTTCCTAATTGGCTGGCACCACTAGGAGTGGCGCTAAGCCAATATTTGGACTGGCGCCACTCCTAGTGGCGCCAAGCGAAATTTTGCCCTGGCGCCACTGCAACAGGCGCTAGGTCTATCCCACCTCTATAAATACAGAGCCTCCTCCAACGTGAAAGGGGTTCGCAAAGTCAGTCTAAAAATTATATATTTCGATATACAGAGCTCGTGGACTCCCTAAACCCTAGCTTCCTTAGGTCTTCCAAACCCTAGCCACCATACACAAGCCCTAACCTCATATACACTCATACACACCCCCATACACTTATACACTAGCCTCCAACCTTCCATTGAAGACTTGGATTGCTGCAACTACAAAGACTTGAAGACCGAAGATGTGCCCTCGAGGATCAAGACTAAAGTGAAGAGAAGACCGAAGAAAGCAAGGCCAGCAAAGCCAAGCAAAATAAAGAAGACACAAGGTAGCCTTCCTATTTAAATTTCCACACTTTCCCCTCTCTTTTCTCTCTCCTAACCCACTTGGGTTTTCTCTATTTTAATCCCCCATCTCTTCCCCCCCCCCCCCCCCCTCTCTCTCTTTGCATGCTTGAAATAAGGGGATTCTCGGTCCATGTGTAGGATTGGACTATTAGAGGGTCACCATGTCAGGGGCTCTCTTTTAGTCTAACCGGAGACCACGTGGGTCTTGCCTCCTTGATTATGTGGTGAAGCCTTAACCTTATATGTTCACGACCCCAAAATTGCATTGTGCATATCATTATCTTGCATTTTCTAAAAATCGTTTTCAAACTCGTTTTCAAAGCTTGCATTAAACTTGTTTTCAAAATTGCATCAAAATCTCTTTTTCAAAATTGGTTTTCAAAATCACAATCCTAGGGTGATTCTAGCTTTTCCATGGCTACGGTTGCTTTAGAAAAATGTTACATTCAAAGTGACTTTTATGGTCCATATTTTCAAATCTTATTATTTTCAAAACCACTTTCTTAAAGTGGTTCTAACCTTCTTATGGTTAGAATCACTTTAGGAAAGTGAGATATTTTTATACCTTCTAAAAACTCTCTTTTCAAAAGTCTTTTTTCCTAAAATCTCTTTTTCAACATACTTTCCTAAAACTCTCCTTTCCAAAGTTGTTTTCAAAAACTCCCTCCACAAATCTATTTTTCTAAAAAGGTTTGAATTTAGGAAAGGTTTAAAAGCTTGAATTTAGAAAGTTAAGATTTGGAAAAAGGGTTGAATTAGGAAAGGGTTGAATTAAGAAAGATTTGAAAGTTGAGTTTTAAAATTTAGGACAGATTTTTATGTTCAAGTTTTGGGAACTTAAGGTTTAGGAAAGTGGAAGTTTAGGAAAGATTTAGATTTTGAAATTTAGAAAGTTTAAAATTTAGAAAATTTTAGGGTTTTAGGAAATCTTGAAATTAGGAAAGGTTTAAGTTTAGGAAGAGATTGGAAACTTGAAATTTAGGAAAGATTTGGATTAGGAAGGGATTGGATTTGGTTTCTAAAAACAAGGGTTTGATTTTGTTTCAAAAAACGGAGGATAGGATCTAGTTTCCTAAACGGGGAGATTGGATTTGGTTTCCTAAAGGGAAGATAGGATTTGACAAGGATTTGGAAGGGGGGATTCTAGAAACCCTAGGTTTGGAAAATTATAGTTTTGACATAGAAAAGAGGTTTTTGAAAACAAAGATAGTTTTGATGTGAAAACTAGAGGTTTTGGAAACCTAGGTTTGGGGCAAAGTTTGAAAATCATGTTTTTGGAAAGAAAACTAGGGTTTCCTAATTGTGGGTTCTAGGGCTTGATTTGGGGCTCAAAGGAAAGAGTTTTTAGAAAGTGTGTTTTTAGAAACGAAGGTTTTCTAGAAAGGGGATCCTAGGAAGGAGTTTTTTGGAAAGTGAATTTGAAGAGGGAGTTTTTGGAAAAAGATTTTAAAGAAAAGGAGTTTTGAAAAGTGTGTTTTTAGAAACGTGTTTGTTGGAAGGAAAATCCTAAAGGGGAATTTCTAGAAGGGAGATTTTGAAAAAAAGAGTTTTTGGAAGGATTCTTAGGGAGCGTTTTTAGAAAGTAGATTTTGGGGAGAGGATTTTGGAAAGAAGTTTTTGAAAACAATTTTGAAGAGGAGAGTTTTAGGAAAGTATGTTGAAAAATAGAGTTTTAGGAAACGATTTTTGAAGGGAGAGAGCTTTTGGAAAGTATAAAAACATCTCACTTTCCTAAAACGATTCTAGCCATAAGAGGGCTAGAACCACTTTAAGAAAGTGGTTTTGAAAACAAGGTTTGAAAATATAGGCCAAAAGGCCACTTTTAATATAACACTTTTCTAAAGCAACCCTAGCCATGGAAAGGCTAGAATCACCCTAGGATTGTGATTTTGAAAACATGTTTTTGAAAAAGAGCTTTTGATGCAATTTTGAAAACAAGTTTGAAAACAATTTTTGAAAACAACTTTTTGAAAACGAATTTTGGAAGATGCAAGACTATGATATGCACAATGCAATTTGGGGTCGTGAACATACAAGGTTAAGGCTTCACCACATAATCAAGGGGGCCGGACCCACGTGGTCTTTGGTTAGACTAGAAGAAAGCCCCCGACACGGTGACCCTCCAATAGTCCAATCCTACACATGGACCGGGAATCCCCTTGTTTCAAGCATGCAAAGAAAGGGCGGGAAAGAGATGGGGGATTAAAATAGAGAAAACCCAAGTGGGTTGGAGAGAGAAGAGAGAGGGGGGAAGTGCAGAAAATTAAAGAGGGAACCTACCTTGTATCTTGTTTATTTTGCCCGCCGTGCAGTCTTCGGTCTTCGGTCTTCAGTCTTGATCTTCTTCTTCAACCTTCAAGGATTGTCTTCAAGCTTTAGATGGCAGCTCTTCAAGTCTTCCAAGGATGGTTGAAGGTTAGGGTATGAGTGTATGAGGGAGTGTATGAGTGTATAGGAGGCTAGGGTTTGTGTATAGTGGCTAGGGTTTAGAAAACCTAAGAAGGCTAGGGTTTTGGAGGTGCTCGAGCTCTGTATATCGAAATAAAGGATTCTTAGGTTAAGTTTGCAGACCCCTTTCACGTTAAACGAGGCTCTGTATTTATAGAGGGAAGACAAGCCTGACGCCTGTTGCAGTGGCGCCAGGGCAAAATTTACATTGGCGCCACTAGGAGTGGCGCCAGGCCATTTTTTGGCAGTGGCGCCAGCCATTTAGGAAACAATTAAGGTCGGCAAGCAACTTATCTTTGACTAGATTTGGGCGCCTGTACTAGTGACTACCATGTAAACTTTAGCCTGGCTTTACTAGGAGTGACTCCGGAAAGTCCGGGAATGATTTGAAGGAGCCGGGAGTGACCCGGAAAGCCGAAAAGGAGCAGGAACACTTGAAATAGTGTCCTGGAGGTATTTGACTTAAAAAGTGAGGACGAAATGTGTCGGAAAGGTTGACCGGGCCTTTAGGGGCGAAACGGTCAATCGGACTACAAAACTGCCGGGACGGACTCAGACTGTCCCGGAAAAAGACTTGGGATCTGAAAACATTATTCAGAATGTTCCCAGAGGTTACCGGTTTGATTCCCAAAGCCGACGTGGTCGGAAAAGGAGACCGGCCCACCAGGGGCAAAACGATTATTTTGTACCGGGTTTGCCGGAACTGACTCGGAATGGTCCGGAAAGGTAACGGAAGGTCGAGAACACTATAAAAAGTATTCTCGGGACATTACCGATTTAATACCCAGAGCCGGTGTGGTCGGAAATGGAGACCGGCCCTCCAGGGCAAAACGGTCATTTTGTACCGGGTTGGCCGGAACTGACTCGAAATGATCCGAAAAGGTAAAGGAAGGTTGAGGATACTATAAAAAGTATTCTCGAGACATTACCGGTTTGATACCCAGAGCCGGTGTGGTCGGAAATGGAGACCGGCCCACCAGGGGCAAAACGGTCATTTTGTACCGGGTTTGCCGGAACTAACTCGGAATGATCCGGAAAGAGAAGGGAAGGTTGAGAATACTATAAAAAGTATTCCCGGGTCATTACCGGTTTGATACCCAGAGCCGGTGTGGTTCCCGGGACGTTCGGATGCCTAGGGGCAAAATGGTCATCTTGACCGAAAAGTCTCGGAAAAGGTCCTAAGGGTAGTCTGGTCATTTTTCACCGAAGTGAGCTAACAGACACTGGTGTTGACCTAGGTTTTGAGTGTTTCCGCCACTCTAACGGTGTGAGTATTTCCGCTACTTGAACAAGGTTGATGATTTGTGAGTATTTTCGCTACTCTAACGGTTGATAATTTGTGAGTATTTCCGCTACTCTAACGGCTCTGTGAGTATTTTCGCTACTCTAACGGTTGAGTATTTCCGCTACTCTAACGGTTTTGTGAGTAGTTTTGCTACTCTAATGGTTGAGTACTTCCGCTACTCTAACGGCTCTATGAGTATTTCCGCTACTCTAACGGTTTTGTGAGTAGTTTTGCTACTCGGACCGTCTCGAGGAATAAACTGTCTCGAGAGAGGGATTGGAAAGGGGTCTTATCGTCTCCGAAGAGACGTGCCTGGATTGGAACCGTCTCAAGGAATAAACTGTCTCTCGAGAGGGATTGGAAAGGGGTCTTACCGTCTCCGAAGAGACGTGCCTGGGTTTTGAGTGTTTCCGCCACTCTAACGGTGTGAGTATTTTCGCTACTCTAACAGTTTGGTGAGTACTTTCGCTACTCTAACGGTTTAGTGAGTACTTCCGCTACTCTAATGGCTCTGTGAGTATTTCCGCTACCCTAACGGTTTTGTGAGTGTTTTCGCCACTCTGACGGTTTTGTGAGTGTTTCCGCCACTCTGACGGTTTTGTGAGTAGTTTTGCTACTCGGACCGTCTCGAGGAATAAACTGTCGAGAGAGAGGGATTGGAATCGGAATAAGAAAGGACAATGCTCCTAAGGGCATTTTGGTCATTTTGCCTCTATTTGGGCCTGACAGGCCCACGAAGCGATGGAAAGATGGAATTTGAAACTAGAGAACTGGATTCGATAGGAATATGCCCAAAATGACTTGAAAACAAGTCTGGACGGAGTGTAGACTGCCGAGCGGTCAAAAATGGGGTGCTTACACTCCCCCTTCTTACCCTTGCCTTTCAACTCTTCTACATTGCCCTCTTCACCTCTACATAGCATAGTTGATCCAAGGTGTGCTTGATTGAAGTTTTCAATAGAGTATAAGTTATTTCTTGTCAATTTCTTTGAACCAATGCTTAACTTTGAACATTCTTACATGGAGCTATGCTAATATCGATACACTTCTATCTTTTCGGTTTTTGTAATTGGTATGCTCACTTGATTTGTCTATTTACATTTACTCCATTGTTGAGCATACCATTGTGAGAACCATGTGGGACTTTAATTGCGAGTGTATGTCCGGTGAGGATTGAATCAAAACTTTAAAGGGGTGGATTTGCATAAGTGAGTGCATAAAGATTTAGCATGATTCTTCACCCACACACATGAACCTCTCTTTTGTATGACTTAATGCATATTAATGCAAGTGTGGAGTTTGGAGTGGCATCAATGCTAACTTGAGTAGGATTATGCATCTATTCCTTATTCTTATCTTAATTGACAATTCATATAAGGATGTTTGTGAGTATCATCATTGAAAACCTTCACGAGACACCACTAGTCCACTAGGGGTTTAAAGGCTTAGTACATAAGCTAAATGCACCCGTGACTCCTACGAAAGTGGAGATTATCCTTAATGTTTTTGATAGTTTTTGCTAGGAACTAGCAAAATGTAAGTTGGGGGTTGTGATTACACTCTAAAAGTGTAATCATAAGCCCTTAATTTGTACATTGTTAGACTTAGATTGTAGTTAATTATCTTATTTTAGTTAGATATTTATTTAAGTCTATTTTTTGTGTGTTTTGTAGGTTATAAGAGTTAATAAAGGCAAATAGACGCAAAGAATGATCAAAGCGGCTACAAAACGAGCAAACTGGTGATGAGAAGTTCAACCCGTCTCGGTATTTTGGCCATAACGTTTCACTCCGATGTTCGATTGAGCTGATTTTTGTCGCATTCGAAATAAGACTTCAAGAGCTACAACTTGTCGTCTAATGTGTATCGGCTAAATCGGCCTCTAAGATAGTCAAAATCGAGCTGGAAGTTTGCTAGGATGAATTTGTGAATAGTGCCCATCCGAAGGGTCAATGTTCACCGGACGGTTACTGTTCACCCGTCCGAACGGTATTGTTCATCGTCTAGACGCACTTCAAACGGCCATTAGACGCACCGTCCGGATGGTATTCGGACGGTTACTGTTCATCCAGAATGCATTTTTTGCGTCCGAAGCTGCGTTTTTAGGGTTTTTTGTATAGTTTTTGAGGAGTGAGGGTTAAGTTTAGCAGGTGGCGGCGGGAGAAGCTTCCAAGAGGTTGGTTTTTTCATTTTTCTTCATTTTTAGCTTAGATTTAGCTTTGTAATTGTAGTATAAATGTAAAACTTGTAGTTTTCTTTGATTGTATTGTATTTTCCTTCACTTTATTGCACTTTCTTGCATTTTATTTGCAACCAAACACTTATATTGTTCAAGTAAAATTTAGATTTAATTCCTCATGCTTTTTTTTTTTATTTTCCTTATACCCAAACACTCTTTAATTTCAAGTAATTTTTAACTTACATCTTTACATGCTTTGTTCCCCTATTTTTCATGCTTTTATTATGAGTTTAATTAGCTAGATTTTGGATTGGGTTCAAATGTGAAGTCACCCAAATAATCCAAGGAATTCAATGGAGGTATCTTATGAATTAATTACCATCTTTTCCTAGAATTTGAATTTTTAGTAATTAGAGATGGAATTTTAGAAAGCTTGAATTATTGACTAAGTTTGGGGATTTTCATCACCCAAATCGATAGTATTAATTTAGAACCCTTGACTAGACAAATACTCCACAATTGCTAGAAATTCATTATCACAAATTGATTGAAGATGCCTTAGAAAACCTAGGTTATTGACTATGTTTGGCTAATCAATGCACAAACCAAAAATTTGTTATTGACTATGTTTGGCTAATCAATGCACAAACCAAAAATTTGTTATTGACTAAGTTGAATCGATGGTATTAACCTTTGATTCCTCATTGAACATATATCTAATTTCAATTGCTTGAGAATAATCGGTTTTCAAAGCTAAATCCTCCGAATCAAACACACTTAAATGTTGTGTTTGATTTGAGTTATAAATTCCATTGGAAGCCTTGGATGAAATTGAGTGAATGGATCATTTGAGCCCAATTTCCTTGTAATTGCTTTAATTCTATTTTTACTTTGCTTTACTTTAATTGTGTAGTGTTAATTGTTTTTATTTTCATTGCAATAGGTTAGTAATTCAAAACCATCATCAAAACCCAAAATATTTTCGGTCCTTTTTATTTTTTCTTTTTATTTTAGATCAAATTCCCCTCTTTAATTGTAATTCGATCCTAGGTTAGGTTAGTGTGAGTTGAGTGCTAGAGCCTATATTTGGCTAGGTCTCTTGGGAGAGAACGATACCGGATCTTCCGGTTTATACTTCATTGCGAGCCCCATACTCTTGCAGGGTAACTAACTCGATTTGTAGTTTTCAGAGCGAGTCAACTGGCATGCAAGGGGTTCCAGCTGATACTTAGTTTTATAGGCACATTAAATGGTTTTTGGATATGGAAGTCAATTTCCTTACATACAATGAAAATTGATCAACATTCAAGAGGGAGATAAGCTTACCAATCGATCTATCCTACTGCTTCCGGCGGCAAGGGCTTCCGGCGTCAATGGCTTCTGGCAGCAGGGGCTTCTGGTGTCAACGACTTCTGGGTGCGAGGGCTTCCGGGGTCAATAGCTTCTTGCGACGTCTCTCCTAGCCAATGTTAGGGATGACAGAAGAAGAAGGAAGGGCGTCCCTCCCTCAGCCAACGTGAGGGATGAGGGAAGACGGAAGAGTGATGGAGGGCGGCGTCTCTCTCGTCGAACAAATTAGAGCTGTGCATGAGGGATGAGGGAAGAAGGAAGACTGATGCAGGGCGGTGTCTCAAGCTCGTCGAACAATTAGGGCTGGGATTTTGAGGGAAAGACGAGGAAAAGGGGGGAAACAAATTTTGGTATCAAAACGACGCCGTTTCACTTACACATTTGTGATGGCTCATCTGGTCGCAAAGACGCCGTCGTAACAAAGGGGGGTCGGTTTTATACGGCCATACGATGTCGTTTTGGAAGGTTTTTCGCGACGGCAGTGTTGCCGTCGCAAATAGTGCCATCAGAAATGATATTATTTGTGTCGAGGACAATGTCGTCACAATTAAGAAGCTATTTGTGACGGCATAACTAGCCATCACAAATAATCCGTCGCAAATAGGGTTTTTTTTAGTAGTGTATTCTATCTTCGAAATTTTACCATTTTCATTATTAAAAAAAATGATCATTTTACCATTCTTTTCATCTAAGCCTAATTTTTTCCTCATTTTTTGAATTTCCCTGATTAAAATTTTACCATTTTCTTTTTGTTGGCACATCATGTGACTGACTACATTTTAGAATTGCTGGACTTGAATCCGATTAATGGTCAGTGAATGACAAAGAAGCTTTAAGCCTGTTGTCCCTGCACTCAAAATTTTCTCCAGACATGGTCCAAGTCTACTTCTAAGAGCTAGGACTATTACAAATCATGGAATTGAAAACTTATATAGAAGGTCATCATGTGTTGGGTTCGCCTCCAATTTGTATTGCTTGGGCACAACTGGCTTAGCAATAAGATACTTGAATAATTACGTGCAAAACCATATGTAGAAAAGATATATTACAAATTCATGACATATGAATTTGGAAATACGAGTTCAATTCATGCAGTTAAGTGAAGGCTCATAATAAAGTACTCACCTTGGGCCAATTCTATAGATAAAAAAAATAATATTTCTACCTAATTTTTATACAAAAAATCACCTTACAATGATGTGGCAATTACTAGTTTAAAATTATAAATCAAATAGTGAGTGTTTTGATTTAAAATGAAAGGACCATTGTCGTATCAATCTATAATGAAATTTGTATAATAATTCATTTTGTATAGTGTTATTTTTGTTTTATACTTAAATTATTTTTCTTGTGGTCAATTTTAACGTAGTTGAAGGGGTTGGGTCAGTTGGAATCGCTCTGCATCAAATGACTTGTGTTTGTAGAAGTAACATAGCACTTTTAAAGGGGAATAACAAAAGTATTCAGCCATTGCTATATAATCAATCAATTGCATGTACTATACAATTGATTAAACCATGGCTTGCTTTAGCAAGAGCCATAATTGTTTTGGCAGTAGCTAGTTCATATGTAGAAGGGTAACACAAACACAAGTCTTTCCATGAAAGTCGGTCGGAATTTTCTACACACCTCATCCGAGTCTGCGCTTGGAAGACGTCGTTTATTGAATACTACCAGCCTTGCCATGAAAGTTATTGTGGAATGCTTAATCTAGATAACATGATGTCCCATCTAAAATCAAACATTTGCAATTTCCATGGCAACCTTATGCAATGTAATTATTTCTTTAAATGTTTTTTTTTTTTTTTTGGTTGGAGTTTAAAATGCTTTAGAAGCACAAAAAAAAAAAAAAGAAAGAAAAGGAAATTTTCAATACGAATGCAAATTATTTTAAAAGAAAAAAAAGATATTTCTACTTCTAATCTTTTTTTTTTTAATCCAATGGTGTTGTTGAGGGCCCGATGATTTTAAAATTTTTGGGCTTGAAATAAATATTTGACAAACCATGACAATTCTTTATTATTTCCTTCTTTATTTTGTGCCAAAAGTCCAGGCAAAAGTAAGTAGTAGAAAGCACCATGGATGCTGGGCCCTGTTGTTAAATTATAATTAAGGATACAGAAGACTAAATCAATTGACCAAAATTTCATTTTTCTTCTGCCCTAAGTCTTTAAATTATTGAGGAGAGGGAAGACTTGTCTAATCAGAGGACCATAGAATGGATGACTACGTCGACGGTCAAATTCCATTCGTCTTTTGCCTAGTGGATGACCTGGAAATTTTGTGAAGGGAAGTCAAAGTAAAAAAAAAAAAAATTTAGTAATACCATAATTATTGCTACTTAGATTTAAATTTTATGGTGTGGCAACACCTTGGCTATTCATTGTCTCTCATCCTGAGCTGTCACCCATAATGGAATGAATCTCTCCATTTCAAGTATAAGATGGAGAGGGTCCAAATTATCATGCCCCAAGATTGAGATAATATCCATTACATAAATGAAATGAAGAACTCCATTTCAATTAAGGGATGTGTGACATATCAAATAAAATAGAAATGAAGGGTTGTGATCCTGCCGCAATAGCAAGATTGAAAACGAAGTCGTTTTTATTCACTGAAGTAAAACGGACCCGTTTGTCACTTTCTCTATTCAACCACTCCCCCAAATACCGACCAGACGAATGCCCGAATCCCACAATTGTGTGCTTACTGGTTACCACCATTAACATATCTATTTCACTAGTAACAGTCTTTGGACTCAATACTAATATTTTCACCGAGTTGGGGTAAACGAAGCAGCAATGAAGCCTTCTTTCGTCTTCGAATAATCTTGTTAGCAGCTTCCTCTTTTATTGATTTTATGCCGATTGAATTCCATCATTCATCCTGACCAAGAATCCAGAGAGGGTGCACTCTGTCGTTAATATATCAGGGGTGTGTGGGTGGTATCAGATATTTGTGGTGGCCTGAAAGAGGTAGTTTACTGGTGGTCATTGCTGGTAGATAGGCTTGAGATGGACAAGATTGAGAGAGAGAGAGAGAGAATACTCATTTTTACGGATTCAATTGGAACCCATGTTCTTCATTTCTGCACATAGAAGGAAGGCCTATTTTTATGGATTTCAATTGAGACCCAAGTTCTCATGTCTGCACATAGAAAGGAGACTCATTTTTTTGGCATTCAGGTTATGTTTGGTACAAGAGAATGGAAAGAAATAGAATGAGACTATAAATGGAATGCAATAGTTATTCTCATTCCCTTGTTTGGTAAGACCAATGAATAATATTATAATAGAATGAAATGAAATTTGTGTATGATATGAAAATTTAATATTATGTCTATACGAAATATTAGTAATATATTATTTAATTATTATATATTATTAAGCATTTGTAATGATAGTGGTGACGGCGGCGGCGGCGGCGATGGTTTAATTATTAAATATTTTTTATGAATTTTTAACTTTTTAAATTTTTTTAAATTTTAAATTTTTAAATTTTTAAAATTTTTTAAATTTTAAAATTTTTAAAATTTTTTATCTTTTAAAATTTTTAAAATCAAAAAAATAATTACCAAACATGTTTTATATTTTTTAAAAGAAATTTGACAACAAAAATCTTACTAAGTTTTGTTTTATAATGTTTCATGTGGAAATAGAATGACCATTCCCACTCTTAAAATAAGAAATGGTTATTTCAACAAAATATGTGAATGATCATTTAATGAAAATAGTTATTTTACCTTTAAATAGTAATACCAAATAAGAGAATGAAAATGAAAGTGAGAATGACCATTCTATTTCATTCCATTCTCTTGTACCAAACATAACACCAATGGAGAACCCAGTTCTTCATCTCTGTATAATGATCTGTCCAGATGGGGGAGGATTTAATGGTTAAAAGCAAAATAGACGGAAGTGGTACTATGTTACATCATTTTGAGGTATAATTTTATTGAATAGGAGGTGCCGACATCGCAGCCCTCGTTTTCCATTTTAATTGAGGTGTCGCACGTCTGTGAATTGAAATGAACCTCTCCATTTCACCAATGTAATGAAAGAGGATCTCAATCTCCCGAACTCTTGCGAGATTTCTTGCAAAGAAATGTGTTTATTTGGTAGAGTTGTAAAGGGTGTTTAGAAGAGTTTGTGTGAGCAACGTACCATTATGTTAGTTGATATTTTTTTGTATTCGTTGTGCTCAAGTTGAACGTGCCATTAGTTCAACGTATCATTATTCTTTTTGTATACTGGATTTTTTTATGTATTATTTATTTGATTAAATGTCTTTTTATTAATAATAAATTCATTTTACTGATGTTATAAAATACTACATGTTACAATTTAATAAATATGAGTATTGAGCCATCGATGCTACATAATTACTAAACTTTTTTCCAGCTAGAAGAGTTTGTGTGCGGGCAAGTTCTATTATGTTTGCTGAGATTTGAAGTCATATTTTCTTAGCAATCACTTATAAAGTGAATTGAAGAGTGCAAAAGGAATCTTTAGAAGATATATTGTGGGCTATTATCATAACATCTTGAATTTTTGCTCAGAACTATAAAAGAAAGGAAGAAAAAGTTAAAAGAGTTTAAGTGGGCAACAATTAGTTTAGTTTTTTTTTTTTTTTTTTTTGGCTGAGAACAGTTAGTTTAGTTGATTTATGTGTGTGTGAGTGCTCATTTGGTTGAAGTCATGCTACTACAACTTCAAGGTTCTAAATCCAAATGCATGTTATCATAAACTAATATAATCTTGAGAGTTCGAGTGTCGAATCAAAGGATTGTCCGAACCAAGAACACAAATAGAACATATAATTTTAAAACAACAATGAATATTATCATAAGATTGACCTTATAAATTATTATCACAACTTTGCAAAACTAGTTAATTGGTTCACATAGAACTCTAAACCTTCATTATTCCCACAGTTACTAATAGGTCAATGAATTTTACATAAAAAAAAAAAACTTTTCTAAAATACTTGAATTAGCAATTAAAAAGGCATTGAAAGTCATTAAAAGATAAAATAAAAAATAATATATCTTCATTAAAAGTTTCACCCTAGCATTAACTTTGAGCTTGGCAAACCATTATAGTCAGAAAACGCCTTACCAAAAAAAAAAAAAAAAAAAGTAAGAATAAATGATAGCTCTTTCTTCTATACATTTCAGAACAATAAAGCTATGTTTGATATAAGGGAATGAAAAGGAATGGAATGAAAATAAGAATAGAATTGAATGGAATAGTCATGCTTATTTTCTTGTTTGGTAAGACCAATAAATAATGCTATAATAGAATGGAATGAAATTTGTATATGATATAAAAATTTAATATTATGTCTATACAAAATATTAGTAATGTATATTATTTAATTATTAAATATTATTAAGCATTTGTAATAGTGGTGGTGCCAGCGGTAACGGTGGTTGGTGGCCAATGGTGGGTGGTGGTGGTGGTGGGATGGTGACGACGGTGGGGGGTAGCAGTGTCGATGGATGGCGGGTGATTGTGGCTGATAGTGGACGATGGTGGTGATTAGTGGTGGCGGTGATGGTGAGAATTTTTAACTTTTAAAAATTTTTAAATTGATTAAAAAAATATTGTTTAAAATTTTTAAAATCAAAACAATAATTACCAAACATATTTTATATTTTTTAAAAGAAATTTGGCAATAAAAAGATTACTAAGTTTTGTTTATGTCGTTTTATGTGAGAATTCCCATTCTTAAAATAGGGAATGGTCATTATAATAAAATGTGGGAATAATTATTCCATAAGAATGGTCATTCCATCTTTAAATAATTGTACCAAATAAGGAAATAAAAATAAAAATGAGAATGATCATTTCATTCTCTTGTACCAAACATAGCATAAGAATTCCAAAAGGGGAAACGATACATCACTACCAAATTTATCATGAAATTGTTAATTCCTGGTCTCTAGATTTTAGCAACTTCCGGGTCACATTATCTACAAATTACTTTGATTTACAAAAATTTCATGAAATACAAAATTGCTAATCTTTAAATTTTCTTTCCAATGTTCCTATAGTTGTCTTAATTCAATACTTGAGTAAAAATATATGGCCAAAATAACAAGACTGCCTCAAATCTTTCCTTCCATGAGTTCCCACGATTTTTCTTATGGTTGATGATAGATTCCCCCTAAATACACAAATGCTCAATTCACAGTAGAAATCAGATGAGTGTGATAATGCTCAAGGTACTGGATGGCAACATCAACAGCCAAACTTCGTTTTTATCTTTCTGCTACCAGTTCAGGCAAGAATTAGTGCACGAATGACCACATTATGTGATGTGGCTCGCTTCACTGTTAGCAAAAGACAAATGCAGATTATTTTGGGGAAGACATTTCTACTTTGATTTTTGATAATTTATCCAATGGTGGTGTTGAGCTCGGAATAAATATTTGACAACCATTTATTAGTTTCTTATTGTCAGAAGTTTAGGCAAAAGTCAGTACTATAATTATAAAAGCCATCAATGCTGGACCTTAAATTATGAAGGAGAAGAAAGACTTCTAAAACCAAACGATCATAGCGTAGATGACTACATCAATTGGGCAAATTCCATTTATCTTGTGCCAGAAGTCCAGACATGATCCCTAATTTCAAGTCGTGCCAATTTGGGTTGTTTTGGAGCAATTGGCATAGCAGTAAAAGGCATTTGTAATCTTATCTAGAAATTATGTGTAACAGTTTAATTCATGACTCAGGAACTTAGAAATACAAGCTAAATTCATGTAGTTGAGCGAAGATTTCGTCTTCGCACAAGGCGGAAAATTTCTTCCTCAATAGTGATAGTACTTTAAATAGGTCTGCCGAAAGTCTTACCAATTAAAGTAAGGTAGTCTAAGGGTGGTGGCATCCATGAGCTCGAGAAAGTAGTTACTCGAAAGTCTAGACCATAGTTATTAAAAAATTTATTTTGGAAGGGAAACGTATTTTTGATATTGGTATGAAACTCGTTTGAAATTTTGAAAAAATGTTTTGGAAATGCGGGAGAAATGTTTTGAAAACTCTTGAAAAACGTTTAAAAAACTCTTAGAATACTTAATGACAACTCTTGGAAAACATAGGGGCAACGCTTCAAAAACTTAAAATGTTAATTTTTATACTATTTTTTCTCTTAAGTTTTAACTCAGTATCTATAAAATTATTTATGTAAATTTTTTCTAAATTTTTCAAAAGTCTCCACTAAGTTTCTTAAAGTTTTACTTTATGTTTCACGAAAACTTCCTAAATAAATTGTTATTAAATTTTTCAATAGTTTCCTGCTTCCTGCTTTTTCTTTCTTTCTATATTTTTTGGTCGTATTTCCCGCTTTTGTTTGCTCTAATGTTTTTCACTTTTACTTTCTATTTTGGTAACTACAACCTGGACACCCAATAGCTCCCCTAAAAATAAAAAAAGAAATGCTAAATATACCGGATAAATTCATCGGTGACGTGGTTGTCTATGACTCTATAGCTGAACCACATCAGCCGGTTAAATTCTTCTTTTTTCACCTAAAAGAACGGAAGGAAAGGGGAGCGATAGAGAACCCAAAAGAACAAAAATAATGCCTCATCTTGTTATCTTCCTCCTTCCCTGGTTGAATATTTGCCCTGCCAATTCTCTGTAGAGTTTCTTTTTTTGATGCCTTCGACTTTTGAACCCCAGAGGCTTGTGAATGAATTCAAATTGCCTAAATTCTCTTATAGTTCGTTATGAGAATAAATTTTTTATTTCAAAATAAATAAACAAAAACAATTAGAAGAGACTATAGAGCAGCAGTAGATGGCAATTGATTCTTACATCTGATTGAGGTCGAGATTCACAGACTAGCACCCTTTCTCTCATCTCCATCTATCTCTTTAAATGTATATGTCCCTATTTACATGTATCTATAATGTATATATAACTTTTCCTCTCTTCTTGTCTCCCCCATATTTTTCATTTCAAGAAAGATGTCACCTTGGGATGCCTCTCCTTTATTTGTCTTTGGACTTTAGTCCTAGTTGGTATATTCATGAAATTTATTTTAACAGACCATATCGTTATTATTTTAACAGTCATGGTTGGTTTATGCATGATTGATCGCTTTGGACTAGAAAATCATAAAAGAAGCCTAAGACAACTTAAAAGGGCAAAAAGGAGCATGACTAAAGAGTCAAGAGTCATTAATTATATAATTTACAAGGTAAACAAATGAATATTGTTAATTAATAGAGTACACTTGCAGTCTAGTTCAGTTGCAGTTTGATCCAAACCTTGTTTCACTCAAAGGCACACCAATATTTTCATGTTACAAAAAATAGTAAACAAAATCAGTCCAATTTGTAAATCAGTCAATTCAAGTTTTTAATAAGCGTTCAACAAAACATATTATAAATCTATCAATTTAATTTAGATTGGGTAATGCAATGCTTTAAAAGGAATGTCCAAAATTTAGATTTTCATGAAAAAAGATAAATTTCGTAGATTTTGTTTTAGTTGTTAAATTTTATAACCAAACACATCTCAATGACTAATTGAAAAAAAAAAAAAAATGCTATTCTTATACAAAATCTCACCAGGATGATGTGACAGTGACTACATTTTCAGAACTAAGAGCCAAATGTTTTGTTTTAGAGTGAAAGGTTTTTTTTCAACTCCATGATCCTCATCACTCTGGTGATAAATTTTATAAGAATTTTTTGGTCGGATAGCATTATCCATTGAAAATTTAAAACGATTACTAGGGGGTCACCTAAAAAGGCGACGTCTTCAATGTGCCCCAAATCCGCAACTTCAACAAACCGTCTGATTCTTATTCTCTTCGCCTTTTGTGTGTCTTCATCATGCCCCTGCAGTTCTATATAGTTATAATTTGCTTCCTCCAGTTCCACCAGAGTCACTGCCTTGGACCTCTGTAATGCCCAACAACTGGATCTTAAGAACACTATCCACTATGGGTACTACATAATTCAATGAGGAGAAGTTTCTGCACATTTACTCTTATTAGTGAAGTTTGAAGTGTATATTGAACTGTAAAATGAATGAAAACAATTACATTTAATGGTAATTTTGTCATATGAGTATTTTCGTCATTTTATCTCTCCAAAATAAAACATTAAAAAGATAATTTTATATTTTTATGTCAAAATAAAGAGTTGTTCTTTCCAAGGGCTTTTTTGTAATTTTACCAAATCTGTCATGAGTCCATTCATTTGTAGATAAGTCCAAAACATATGGGGGTTATGTGTTCACTTTTGAACTATAAAAGGGTTATTTACTTTTCACTCAAATTGCAACTGGGTAAATTATAATTACCCCTTAATCTTATTAGTGAAGATTGAAGTGCATATTTAATGTTATGTATGTATTTACTTTCCTCCACATTTTTTACTATATCGTTCGACATTTCCCCTTGAACTGTGAAGCTTTTGTTGCTGTGACCGTTGGTTAGCACCCTGTATAGTTAATCCTAAAGTTAGTGTTCTTCTTTTTTTCACCATCAAATTTCCATTCATATTTCTTTCAGTTTCTTTTTTCTTTTCATCACCTTCATAGTTAGTAAATCTATTAATTGGGTTGGGTATTGATCATGGAGTGAAAATTTGTTAATTGCTAAGGCATTATGTTGAAGGAAATATTCACAAGGAAAAATGCGGGAAAAAATATATAGGAATTTTGAATTAATGTGATTGCTATATGATTACTCTTAGAAATAGTAATCTTTTGGCTTAAATTATTAGTTGATTAGTTAAATTTGGTGTTAATTTAGTATTCTAACTCCTAAAAAGTGTTAAAACTCTTTTTGTACACTTTTTGCAGGATTTGGAGCTGAAACTAAGGCAAATGGGCAAATGTGGGGATGACCGATCGATCGCCCGATCGAACGGTCCACGGAACGTTCGATCAGTCGATCGATCGGTGATCCTGCGATCGATCGGTGATGCTCTGTTCAACCTTCTGCAGCAAACTTCAGAGAGGGCGTTTTTTCCGATCGATCGGGCGTTCGATCGGTGACGTCGGAATTCTCTCAACAGACGACACAGAAGCAAACTTGAGAGGGGTCGGTTTTGCGATCGATCGGGCGTTCGATCGCCTTGACCGATCGATCGGGCAATCGATCGGCCGATCGATCGGTCGTACACCGATCGATCGGTGTGTACAGGCTCTGTTTTTCTGCAGAGTATAAAAGCTTTTGTTCGAGACAAAAAGTGATATAGGTTATTTTCTGCAGAGTTTGGACGGGAAGAAGGCTCCAAAAAGTGGATTTTTGTTATCTTGTAAGGTTTTTGATTAGATCTACTCTTAATGCTTTGTATTTTATGTCATTTATTACTTTTGGATCATTGTAAGTGAATGCTTGATATATATATGTAGTGAATGATTTTCTACCTTTTCTAGCAACTTTCCATCATTTTCTTGGCACTTTCTCTCATTTTCTTGGCAACCAAACACTAGTTTTTTATAGTTTAATGGTAGATTTGTCTCTTTTTATGTTAGTTAACATGGATTCTAGTAACTAAACACCCCTTGGATGTGGTTGTGAAGATCCACCAAGGATCTTCAAAGAGTTGAAAATGGGTTGTATGAACTTCAAAGTCATATCCTCAAAATTATATGGTTTCATTTGATTTAGTATGAGATTCATTAGAAAAACCTAGATTCATAACCCTTTGGTAATATTTATGCACAGATCAACATTTGGTATAGGTATTGCACATGTTTAAGGTTTGATTCTAGGGTACCAATTATATATTCCCTCTCTAGGCTCAATCAAACAAAACCCACATTTTTATAGCCGACATTTTCCGAATCAAGAATCCAAGGTGTGATTCTTGATTTGAGTTATAAACCTCTCATTGGAAACCCTTGTTGTGAATTGGTGGATCAAAACAACCATGTCCAAGCTTTTCTCCTTAATCACATAAAACTAGCTTTTGTTGTTTTTTCATAGTCACTAAATTATTGTATGAAGCATATAACCATCATCATCTCAAAACCAACATATTTTCGGTCTCTTTTATGTTAAGAATTTTCATTTGCAATCCATTAAGATAAGTACCCGTGCTAGTTGAGCTTTGTTGTTATATTTGCAGAATTCCCTTGGGAGAGAACGACACCACCGGATCCTCCGGTTTTACTATAAGCGCGACCTTCGTGCCCTTGCAGAGTAGCTCCAGTTGAAGCACAACTGGAGACGTGTCAAGTTTTGGCGCCGTTGCCGGGGAATTCATAAGCAAAAGCTACACCGGACGAAAGCTAAGGATTGCGGAAGAAAATTGAAAAAAAAAAAAAAAAAAAAGAGCAAGCAAAGAAAAAAAAAACACACGAAAAGGGTGGATTTCATCACCACCCCCGAGGGAAGCATCTACGGGCTTCGGGCCCCGGTACACTTTCATTTCCCTTAAGGTGTTTTATTTTTAGGATTATTTTTATTTCTTCTTTTCTCTAGTTTCTTTTGTTTGATATAGTATAATTGCATTGCATTTTTGTTAGGAACTTATCCCTCTTCGGGAGTATTTAGTGGAGTTAGGATAGTGTGTGAAAGTTTCAAATTGGTGGTACGCTTGTTGTATGTGGAGATTGGAGGTACGGAGTTGAATTGAGAAAAAGCCGTTGTCCGGCCTAGGGAATTGTGTATGATGTGCTGAACGACCTTATCGGTCCAACCTTATGTGTGCATTCATTCTTGCATGTCATATTTCACGCGGGACGAACATCATCGCCTTGTGAGGATTGAGAGCATTGAGAGCACAAGCACATCTTCACCAACACCTAGCTTACCTTTGGTGGTCGACCTAGGTTTCAATCCAATGGCAAATCCCAATGAACCCGGCTTACGTAACATTCAACCCTTGCATACAAATGTCCAAATCCACCCGGAAGGTCATGAGGAGTTTGAAAGAGGGAGCCATCATGGCGACGTGGCGGCTCCCCCTATACGGACTCTCCGGGACTACCTAAACCCACCAAGGCAAGCACCAACATCGTGCATTGTTTTCCCGCCCCATCACAACACTCTAAACATTAGGTCGGGAATGATGCAAATGTTGCCTCAATTCCATGGGATGGATTCGGAACAACCCTACATTTTTCTTAAGGAATTTGAGGATGCTTGTTCAATTGCTATGGACAACTCATGTCCAAGGGAAGTATTTTTGTTGAAACTCTTCCCATTTTGTTTAAAGGACAAAGCTAAGCTTTGGTTCAATTCTTTGCGACCCATGTCCATCCATTCTTGGGCTACTCTCCAAGGGGAATTTTTGAGCAAATTTTTCCCCGAAAATAGAACCGAGGCCATTCGAAGGCAAATTTCACAGTTTTCTCCTTTGTTGGGGGAAACTTTCTTTCAATGTTGGGAGAGGTTCAAAGACCTCTTAAATTCTTGCCCCCATCACGGTTTCGCCGATTGGCACGTCATCAACACATTTTATTCTTCTTTGACACCCCAACTCAAGCAATTTGTCGAGTCCATGTGTGCGGGGACGTTTTTTTTTGATAAGCAACCCCATGAGGCATACGATTATTTTGATAACTTGGCAAATAAGACTAGAGATTGGGCACTTACCGGGACCCAAAATTCCGAGGGTCGCTCAATCCAACAAGGGGTGGGAAGATATCAACTCAAGGAAGTTGATGATGTCAATGCTAGGGTGGCTACCTTAGCAAGAAAATTAGAGGCTCTTGAGGTGAAAAAAAGTTCAATCGGTAGAGAGTGAGGAGTTGAGGGAAGTATGTTGTCTTGTGTGTGAAACCTCGGACCATACCACCGCTTCATGCCCAATCATTCCGGGTGTGAAGGAGGCTTTGCACGGCCAAGTTAACGCAATTGGCCAATATTCAAGAGGAAGGGGGTAACCCCTATTCAAACACATACAACCCGGGGTGGAGAGATCATCCCAACTTTGGGTGGAGGAACAATGAAGGGACTTCAAACTCCCACAACTATCAAGGAGGGTATCAAAACCCTCAATCATACCAAGCACCTCCACCTCCACCTCCACAAGCACTTCCACCACAACATCCACCTCCACAAGCACTTCCACCACAACATCCACCTCCACCTTACCAACAAGCACCTGTGCCCCAATTCCAAAATCAACCAAGGCCATACCAACCCCTCCATAGGAAGCCCATAGAGGACAATGTTTACCAACTTGCCAATGACATGAGGGGGGTTATTTCAAGGGTTGATAAACAAGAAAAAGTGCTAGACCAATACTATAGGTTACTTGAGGACATCCAAAAGCAAATGTCTACGTTGACATAAGCTTTGACCCAAAATGTTCCGGGAAGATTCCCGGCTCAACCTCAACCTAACCCGGCGGTTAGGCAAGTGCACATAACCGAGGTAAGAGTGACCCTAGTACGAGTCATGACCAAGTGCAAGCCATAACCACACTTAGAAGTGGCAAGACCATTGATAAAACTATCCCACCTTGGGATGAGACTTCTAGGAGGAGTGTTGGTCAAGAAGAGAGAGAAAAAGAGAAAGAGGAAAAAGAGCCGAGAGAAAGGGGGGGGGGGGGGGGGGGGGGGACTTAGCCAATCCCATTGAGATTTTGAGTGAAAGTGAGAAGGATAAGAGAAGGGACATAGTCAAACATGCTCCCTTCCCGCAAAGGTTGACCAAACCAAAGAATGAACTTCTAAATGCAAAAATTTATGAAGTGTTTAAACAAGTAAAGGTCAACATCCCTATCCTTGACGCAATTAAGCAAATACCTTCTTATGCTAAGTTCTTGAAGGACTTATGCACTTTTAAGCAAAGGTTGCATGTCAAGGAAACCGCCATGATGAATGAAAATCAAAGTGCGATTTTGCAATGTAAGACCGTGCCGAAATTCAAGGACCCCGGATGTCCTACTATTTCTTGTACCATTGGGAACACCAAGATCGATCGTGCCTTGTTAGACTTAGGGTCTAGTGTCAACCTTTTGCCCTTTTCAGTGTATAAGGAACTTGGCCTAGGAGAGTTGAGCCCTACTCGTGTTACCTTGCAATTGGCGAATCGTTTATAAAGGTTCCAAGAGGTATCATCGAGGATGTTCTCATCCAAGTTGATAACTTTTGCTTCCCCGGTCGATTTCATTGTCCTAGACACCCAACCTGTTGAGAGTTGCATAGCTCACAACCAAATTCCTTGTGATCTTGGGACGCCCTTTCCTAGCTACTTCCAATGCCATCATACATTGTAGGAATGGGTTAGTGAAATTGTCTTTTGGCAACACCACCTTCGAGCTTAACATCTTTTCGGTTGCCAAACAAAAGGGGGAATGTGAGGATATCCGGGAGGTGGATATCATAGAGAGCCTAGTTCAAGAACACTTTGAGCGGGAGAGTTTTGAGGACCCTTTGGAGAGGGCATTAGTGAGAAGTGAACCGCATGCTTCACTTGATAGTGAGGGCATGGTGTCAAGTGAATTGTCTCATTTAGAGGGTGCGAGAGAGGAGTGTTTACATGTGGGTCAATGGACCCCTTCTTTTGAACCCCTCCACCCTAGTGCCGAGAAACCAATTCCTTCGGAGGAGAAGCCTCCCATTCCCGAGAGGAAGCCCTTGCCTTCCAATTTAAAATATGCATTTTTAGGGGATGGGGAGTCATATCCGATTGTGATTTCCTCTAGCTTGTCTGGGAGCCAAGAGGAAGGGTTGATAGCGTTGCTTAGGAAACATAGAAAAGCCCTAGGATGGACTATCGCCGACCTTCATGGGATTAGTCCTCTTGTGTGCACTCACCGTATTTTTTTAGAAGAGGAGGCTAAATCCATTCGTCAAATGCAAAGGCGATTGAACCCTAATATGAAGGAAGTGGTTAAAGGTGAGGTTTTAAAATTGCTAGATGCGGGTATCATTTACCCCATCTCCGATTCGAAATGGGTTAGTCCGACCCAAAGTGGTGCCTAAGAAATCGAGTGTCACGGTGATAAGAAATGACAACAATGAGTTAGTGCCAACCCGTGTGCAAACCGGGTGGCGAATGTGCATTGATTATCGCCGCCTCAATAATGTGACCCGAAAGGACCACTTCCCTTTACCCTTCCTTGATCAAGTCCTAGAAAGGGTGTCCGGTAAGGCTTTCTATTGTTTTTTAGATGGATTTATTCGGGGTACAATCAAATCGATGTAGCCCTTGAGGATCAAGCCAAGACAACATTCACTTGTCCGTTTGGCACATTATGCTTATAAACGTATGCCCTTCGGGCTATGTAAATGCATCGGCAAACATTTCAAAGGTGCATGATGAGCATATTTAGCGACATGATTGAGCAAATTGTCGAAGTCTTCATGGATGATTTTTTCCGTCTATGGGGATACTTATGAAGGTTGTCTTGGTAATTTAGGAAAAGTTTTAATGAGATGTGAGGAGCGCAGTTGTAACCTTGTGCTCAATTGGGAAAAAAAATGTCATTTTTATGGTTACAAGTGGTATAGTTTTGGGGCATATTGTGTCGGCCGAAGGGCTTGAAGTTGATAAAGCAAAAATTGAACTCATTCAAAAATTGCCCGCCCCAACGTGTGTGAAGGAGATTAGATCTTTTTTTCTTGGGCATGCCGGTTTCTATCGGCGTTTCATTGAGGATTTTAGTGCAATCTCTAGGTCCCATGTTGTCATCTTTTGTCCCAAGATGTTCCCTTTGAGTGGACATCTTCTTGTCAAAAGCTTGTTGACAAGTTGAAGGGACTTTTGACCACCGCCCCAACCATTCGAGCACAGCCAATTGGGTTCTCTTCCCATTTGAGCTATGTGTGTTGCTAGCGACTATGCCGTGGGGGGGGCCGTCCCTAGGACAAAGAGTTGACAAGAAGCCCTATTATGTCATTTATTATGCTTCTAGAACTCTCAATGAAGCTCAAATCAACTATATACCACAAACCGAGAAGGAATCTCCTTGCGGTGGTTTTTGCACTTGATAAATTTAGGTCTTACTTGATTGGGTCATTGGTCATCTTCTATACATCGACCCATGCGGCCCTAAAGTATCCTCTCACAAAACCCGATGCAAAACCGGCGCCTCATTCGATGGATACTTTTGCTCCAAGAATTTTTCATTATTGAAATGCGTGATAAAAAAGGGGTTGAAAATGTAGTTGCGGACCACTTGTCTCAGCTTCCCTTTAAATGGGCAAGCCATGGACCCAACACCCTATCAAGGAGCACTTCCGGATGAGCATTTCATTCATGTGAGTGCCGTTTGAGCAAGTTTCAACCCTTGGTTTGCGGACATTGCGAACTTCCTTGTCACCTGGTGAGGTCCCTTCCACATGGTCATCCATTGACAAGCGTTTAAATTCTTCCGGAATGTGCGCTATTTTTTCATGGGATGATCGATTCCACTTGTTTAAGTATTGTCCGGACCAAATCATTCGCCGGTGTGTCCCAAATCACGAATTCAACAAGTGATAGAATTTTGTCACTCTCATGCCCTTATGGAGGACACTTCTCCTCCAAGAAGACCACGGCCAAAATTTTGCAATGTGGGCTTTATTGGCCCACCATGTTCAAGGATGTACATACTTTTTGTGTAGCTTGCGATAGGTTTGCCAACGGTTAGGAACACACTTTTCTAAGAGGCACATGATGCCTCTTCTTACCCCATCACTATTTTGGAAATATTTGATTGTTGGGGGATCGATTTCATGGGGCCGTTTCCTAACTGTTTTGGGATACCTTTTTATTCTTGTTGCGCGTAGATTATGTCTCAAATGGGTGACACTAAAGCAATTGCCACCCGAAGCAATTACTGACCACCAAGTGGTCTTGCGGTATTTTGTTTGAACTGAGAAGACAAACATTTTTTTGTTAGGTATAGCATGCCTCGTGCTACCATGATAAGTGATGGCAGGTTCAACATTTTGCAATAAACCTTTGCGTCTTTAATGCGTAAGTATGGTGTGGTCCATAATGGTTGGATTACCATACCATCCTCAAACGCGATAGGGCATGGTTGAGTTGGCCAATCTGAAATTAAGCGCATTCTATGATGGAAAAACCGTCAATCCAAATAGGAAAAGATTGGTCTCTTAGATTGAACACGATGGGGGTTGTGGGCATTACCGCCAGGGCTTATAAAACCATTCTTGGGTGGGCGATTCATCAATGTAATGTGGATATTGAATGCCTTTTTTTTTTTTTACTGCATGGTCACCAGACTCGAATCAATGACCGACCATACTCGATGAGAAGTCGGTACATTGAACTCCGCATTTTTGATTGCATTCTCGATAATGCAAACATTTCTTTTGTTTGGATTTGAAACACTTTCTCTGACCATCACTGTTGCATTGTGATATGAGTAGACTTTCCAAAGTTGGCAAAAAGTGTTATTGTAATGGAACTAAGCCCTTTAGTGTCGATATCTTCTCCGGGCATATAAGTCGGGTGTAAGTGGTCGGGCCATACATTGTTAAAGAAGTTGGTTCATACATATGGAGGCAACATTCAGGTGCAATAACACGCACGGGAACCCCATAAGGCATCGGGGGGGGCCATTTAAGGTAACGAGTTGCCACGCGGCACTAAAGCCGTATCGGCTGAGACGTGTCTAAGGCGAGTTGGATTGTGTGGATCTCATTGAGTATACCATCCTTTTAGCTGACATTAGATTATCGAAGTTTCATAATTTAGGAGAGTAGTTCCCTAGTTTATCAATATTATGGGTCTCCTTAAGATTTATCGAATGGGTTGTTAGTTGATAGCATACCACAATTAAAACTGGGTTATCCCGAGTGTAACCATTCTTGGCACATCACCCTGATTAGACTTGTGTAGGAAGGCCGATCAAAATCATTTCTTCACCTTCATAAAATTGAGGCTTAAAGCGATATATGGTGCGATTTAGTCAATGTGATTAAGGATATTGTTTGTGAGTAGCGTACCACCTGCAAACTCCAATCTCTGTATGTGAATGTATTAGATGATAGAACTCCGTCAATATGACCACTGAACTTCTTGAAATTAGCAACTATAATATAATGTTTATTTTTTGCTTCATAAGGCCCCATATTTGATAAAAACAATCTTTTTATCGTTAATTGAGCCATACATTATCTCTTTCTCGATATAAATATAGGCTTTCTAAATGTCTGGCCGAATAAAGTGTATATTGTATGACGTTTGATCGGATGTGCTTTGGGTTCGATTGGTAGGCGCTTCCATTTCGGATCACGGTCCGCGAGGCGTAGGTCGATGCGGTTTTGAAGGACCGATTGATCGGAAGACCGAGGTTTCTATAAATTTGGGTGTTTGTTTTGGTTTCACTTGTTTGGTTCATGTTTTTTTTTCGCTTGCGTTTTTTTGGAAGTGTTTTAATGTTTTTTCTTTTTCGTATTGTTTTCCGGAGCAGCGAGCGCCCCCTTTGTTTGCTTATGTTTTTCAGGCTGGATTTTTTTTTATTCATTGTTGTTTTTTTTTTCACAGGTTTTGTTGCGCTTCGAGTGGTGTTTTTCCGCGGTGATTCTTTGTCCCCATTCTTTCATTTCCAGGACTGTACTTTTTTTTTGTTTTAGTGAGAGTTGTTGTAGATAGGTTTGGTCGTGGACTAGTTTTTTTGGGGGTACTTATTTTGGATTAGTTTTGTTTTTCTTGTTTTGTTTTGGCCCAGTAGTTTGTGGTTTTTCTCTTATCTTTATTTGGTCTCAGTTAGTTGTGTGTGTAGGGATGTTATTCACGGGGGAGTCCCGTGTGCCATTCGCCCCAGCCTTGAAGGTTCTGGTATTCTGCATACTTTTTTTTTGTGGTATGTGTTGTTCATGGTTTTTAGTTGAGAGTCTGTTTGTTGAGCTTAGCGTTGTGTGTGTTTGGATAAGTTTTTATGATTAGGGAAAGGGACTGGGAGATTTGGGACTGTGTATAATGGTGATTGGAGGGGGGTTGTATTAAGATATTATGAGGGTACTTGAAGAAGGAATTCGTGATAGTGGTGGTAGTTATATAGTGGGTATGGTTATTAATTTGGTGTGTGTTAAGTGGTAGAGGTTTGAGAGAAAGTGGACTGGAGGGTAGTTGTAGGGTTGGATGAGTGGGGATGTTAAAATAGTTGGTGGTTGGTAAGAGAGGGTGATGGGGTGGGGGGTAAAATTTATTAATAAGTGAGGGTGAGGTGGGTTTGATAGTTGGAGTTTATGGGTGTTCGATATTGAATATGAGTCTGTTTGAGGGTTGTGTGTGGGTAGAGAGAGCCTTAGGATGTGGGGGGGATCGGAAGTGTTTTGTTTGAGCATGCAGTGTGCGTGTATTTGTTTTGTTTATGAATTGTACGTGGGATTCTTTTGTTAACTGTGTTTATATGTGTGGAGGGAGTTTGGTTATGGTCGTGGATTTTGGTCCTAGTTTAAGTTCCTCTGGAGGATTTGAGAAGGGATGCTTGTTATTTACATTAGTCTTACTAGTTTGGCAGGGGGGGTGTGATGATGTTTTTTTGGTGTGGCTTAGGGGGGGATAGATGTGATTCTACGTCTTGATGTGGAGTATGGTAGTAATTTAAGGGTGATGGATAGTATATGAGTCTTATGAGGGGTTGTGAGGTCTGATTGGTGAGGTGTATTTAGTTGTGCAGTCATGGTGTTTTTGTAGGTATTTCTTCTAGTGGGGGGGTAGGTTTTAATGCTTTGGTTGTGCATGCTTGGAACTTTGATGGTGTTGGTGTGTGGCATGATGGTGGTCAAGGGTTTTGGAGTGGGTTTAGGGTGTGGTGGGGGAGATTGGATCGTGAAACGGGGGAGTGGGAGAGGGGTAGTCTGGGTGGGTTGTGGAGGTGGATGATGTAAAGTTCTTTGGGTGTTGGGTGTTAGTGGTTGAGTGGTGTGGGTAATGTTTTATGTTTGGTGTAGGCGATGGAGGGTTGTTTGGAGAAGTTGTTGGGCGTATTGGGTATTGAGGGTGTGGCGATTGTTAGAGGGGAATGTGGTAAAATTTAATTTTATTATAGTGATGGGTGGTAGTTTGATAATAATGGAAAGTTAGATTATGAGGGGAGCGATGGTGTGTGGCGGGATTAGTTCATTAGCTGTGGGTTTGTTGTGTCTGTTGTTTTGGGGGGGATGGGGGAAGTATGATTGGGTAGTTTTATGTGGATCTGCTATTTATGTTTGGGATGTCGGGAAGGGATCAGTGAGTCTATTCTAGTGAGTTGAAGCATGATCGACAGAGATGGTCTTGTCGCAATTGAGATATAGTCCTTCTAAGTAGGGGGAGTGGAAGATTTTTTGAAACGGTGATGTTGCTGTGTGTATGTTTAAGTCTTGTGGGGCATTGAGGTGGGTATGATTCTATGCTGAGGATTTTATTGAGAATTGTAAAAGATTTGTGGGTTGATATGTAGAGAAATAGTGAGATTAGAGTTTCATGATTGGATGGATTTATTTGTTTCGATGGTATTAGTTTGGAGGAGGGAAGTGAAAGGTTCATACTAGTTTTCTTTGTTCGTGAATGTTGGGGGTGGGGGTTGGGAGTAGTTGGGGGGGGGGGGGATTTATGAATTGATTAGGTTCTGCTATTATTGTTAGTTCGGTCTGGTGGGGAGGTGGGATCAAAGTTATTGGATGGATGGGGGTGTTGGGGTTTTGATTTGGCTTGGGGGGTTGGTGGTCTAGAGGAGGGGAGGATTTGCTGAATGTGGTTTCCCTCCGATTTTTGGTGGTAGAAAGTTAGTAATGTTGGTATAGTCTTGGGCGTGCACGATTAGGTGTGCATGCCTTTTAGACAGTTAAAACTGATTATGGTGTTTTGTTGTACAAGTAGAGTAGTCATGTATATACGGTTAGTTGATGTTAACTGTTTGGTTGTGGAGTAAATGGAAGAGAGATAGAGTAGAGAGAGAGAGGGTGAGGGGGTGGGGGGGACACGTGGGATAGAGACACGGTCATGGATTTTGATGATAGTAGGTGTTTGGTTTGTAAATATGATTATGTGTGTGTATGATGAGGTTGTTGGTAGTGTGTATGTGAGTTGTGAAGGGATGGGGTTGGAGAGTGATGTGGTTATAGTTGGTTGTCGGTGTTAAGTTTGGGGTGAGGTGGGGGTGATTTGTTGTTTGAGTGGGTTGGGGATTAGGTAGGGTTGGAGTGGTGGCGGGATTCGTGGGGTTAGTGGTTGGAGTTATGTTTTTGTTGTGTTGAGTAAATTGTTTGTTTTGAGGATGGGGATTTATTGGATTCTTGGGGATTATATAGTGGGGAGAGTGGTGGGTATGATGTAAATGGCGTGGGGGTTGTTTGAGTTACGTGGGTTGGTCGTGATTTTGTATTAGGATATGGGGAAGGATTAGATTATTGGTTGTGTGGTTTGTGGTAATGGGTCTAGAGTTGGGTATTAAAGTAGGGGGGGGAGTTGGGTGGGTTTGGTGATTAAGGGGATTTATGAGTGCTGGTGTTTGTGGAAACGGTGTTTTGTCTTTTTGTTGGAGGGGTCGATGTGTCTGGTTTTAGTGTTGTTTGAGTGGCGTAGGGTGGTTTTAGTTTTTTGGGATTTTGGGGGGGATTCATTTGTGTTGTACTGTTAATTGTTTGGGGGGGTTGGCTGTTGTTATTTTTTTATTGGTAATAATTTTTTGATAGTTGATTTTATTTTGTGTTGGATATTTATGTGGGGAGGTTGTGGGATGTCATGTAGTTGTGTTTTGTTTATTTTTTTTTATTGGGGTTATGTGAGTTGGTTGTGAGGGTTTAGGTTTTGGATTGATTTGATAGGAATATTTGGTTTGTTTTTTTGTTGGGAGTATTTTTTTTTGTTTTGAAGTTTTTTTGAGTGTGTTGTATTTATGTTTTTTATTTTGTGTTTTTTGTGTATTTATGATGTTGGGATTGTTGTAGGTTTGGTAATAGTATTTTCATTTGTTTGTTTTGTTGATTGGGTTATTTGTTTATAATTTTTTTTTGAAAGGTGGTTTGGTTTTGTTTTTTTGGTTTTTTGAATGGATTTTTATTGATTTTATTTGGATAGATAGTGATTTTTTGTAATTTGAGGGGGGGGGGGGTTGGGGATGTTTGATGTTTTTTGGTGTTGTGGGTTTTTGGTGGTGTGGGGGGGGGGGGGGGGGGGGGGGGGGGGGGGGGGGGGGGGGGGGGGGGGGGGGGGGGGGGGGGGGGGGGGGGGGGGGGGGGGGGGGGGGGGGGGGGGGGGGGGGGGGGGGGGGGGGGGGGGGGGGGGGGGGGGGGGGGGGGGGGGGGGGGGGGGGGGGGGGGGGGGGGGGGGGGGGGGGGGGGGGGGGGGGGGGGGGGGGGGGGGGGGGGGGGGGGGGGGGGGGGGGGGGGGGGGGGGGGGGGGGGGGGGGGGGGGGGGGGGGGGGGGGGGGGGGGGGGGGGGGGGGGGGGGGGGGGGGGGGGGGGGGGGGGGGGGGGGGGGGGGGGGGGGGGGGGGGGGGGGGGGGGGGGGGGGGGGGGGGGGGGGGGGGGGGGGGGGGGGGGGGGGGGGGGGGGGGGGGGGGGGGGGGGGGGGGGGGGGGGGGGGGGGGGGGGGGGGGGGGGGGGGGGGGGGGGGGGGGGGGGGGGGGGGGGGGGGGGGGGGGGGGGGGGGGGGGGGGGGGGGGGGGGGGGGGGGGGGGGGGGGGGGGGGGGGGGGGGGGGGGGGGGGGGGGGGGGGGGGGGGGGGGGGGGGGGGGGGGGGGGGGGGGGGGGGGGGGGGGGGGGGGGGGGGGGGGGGGGGGGGGGGGGGGGGGGGGGGGGGGGGGGGGGGGGGGGGGGGGGGGGGGGGGGGGGGGGGGGGGGGGGGGGGGGGGGGGGGGGGGGGGGGGGGGGGGGGGGGGGGGGGGGGGGGGGGGGGGGGGGGGGGGGGGGGGGGGGGGGGGGGGGGGGGGGGGGGGGGGGGGGGGGGGGGGGGGGGGGGGGGGGGGGGGGGGGGGGGGGGGGGGGGGGGGGGGGGGGGGGGGGGGGGGGGGGGGGGGGGGGGGGGGGGGGGGGGGGGGGGGGGGGGGGGGGGGGGGGGGGGGGGGGGGGGGGGGGGGGGGGGGGGGGGGGGGGGGGGGGGGGGGGGGGGGGGGGGGGGGGGGGGGGGGGGGGGGGGGGGGGGGGGGGGGGGGGGGGGGGGGGGGGGGGGGGGGGGGGGGGGGGGGGGGGGGGGGGGGGGGGGGGGGGGGGGGGGGGGGGGGGGGGGGGGGGGGGGGGGGGGGGGGGGGGGGGGGGGGGGGGGGGGGGGGGGGGGGGGGGGGGGGGGGGGGGGGGGGGGGGGGGGGGGGGGGGGGGGGGGGGGGGGGGGGGGGGGGGGGGGGGGGGGGGGGGGGGGGGGGGGGGGGGGGGGGGGGGGGGGGGGGGGGGGGGGGGGGGGGGGGGGGGGGGGGGGGGGGGGGGGGGGGGGGGGG